>APFE031424682.1:34200-57638 GCA_000404065.3 Pinus taeda
AATTAAAAATGATTTTTATAGTTATGGAAATTTGATAGGGAGATTTTTTAGTATTTTATTATATAATGTATTAAAGTATATAGAATACTTTTATTATATAGCAATAGAGGAGGTTTAGTGTCGGTAAAAGATAATAATGACAATTGGGCAAACGCAAGTCTTTATGTGAGCTTACAAGTCACCATTCTTTGCTCATAGGGAAATGAAGAATTGGAAAAGTCAACTCTAACATACCCCCTTAAGCAAAACATAGAGAGTAACTAAAGAAGAAAGAAAACAAAGAATGGGTCCCGACAACGAGGCCTAATTAGGTACCCATGTACAAACTCTCATAAGCAAAGAAAGAGAGAAAAACATGTAGGAAAATATTCCCCCCAAAAGAGAGAAAGATTCTAGTGCTCAACTAAGCTTGGAGCTAAAACTGTAGATCCCATAACGATCCACTTAATGGCAATAACATAGGCCTGCTCCAATCAAGAAGTACAAATGTTGAAGTGCCAATATTGTGAAGATGAGAGCCATGAAACATCAATGAGTTTGGTCGATCTCTAAAGTAGAAATGTTGTAGAGACACAAGGGTAGCAAACATTGTCAACTTCTCCCAAAAAGCTTCAGAGAAAATAGGTGTCGGTAAAGAACCGGGACAAAGGCTTAGAAAAGAAGCAACATCGTCAACCAACAAATAAAAAATGAGATTTGTAAGTATGGAAAACTCATCTCATATGTTGTACAACAACACCCTTTAAGTTTCCTGAACATTGTCACCATCAAACTGACCAAACACAAAAAAAAATGACAGTAGCCAACAAAGCAATGACAACATTATCTATCACCATCTAGTTACCACCCTAAAAAAACTATGAAAGGAGCGAGAATCAATAGTCTCCGTTGTCAGCAAATTCACCCCCTTCAAACAAAACTAATAGGAATAGTGGAAATCAACAACTAACAATATGACCTTTGTCAAACTGCACAATTGATGCAACACAATAACATGAATACTTCAAGAATTGGTTTAAATGATGTCATGACCATCCATTGATCCATCCACAAACGATCTTGATGGCTGGCACTGATTCGTGATTCATTTTCTCATGTCTCTTTTTTAACGTTCTTGATGGCTAGCACTGATTCGTGATTCATTCTCTCATGTCTCTTTTTTAATGATCTTCATGCAGGACTAGTAATTGACCATGAATGTTGATGCTTGGGTAAAAAACAATTATGAGGATGTGTCGATGGCTTAGTTTTTCCCTCTACATATTGAGTGTTGAGTGTAACAACATTGTCAATTGGAATGACATTTGGAGCCATGTCATCAACCTGTTTATCACAATTTGTAGGAGCATTTTCTTCTAGCACCTCAGTCTTAATTTCTCCCACTACACATGACATCTCTCTAGTCTCAATAGAACTAGATGTAGATGAATAGGAAACAACAGGATTGTATCCAAGACTTTCTCTTGATGTCTGCATTATAGGGTTAATAGGAACAACAATTATTTGTCCATTCTTCCCAAGTCATCCTCTAGTATATTCCATTTTTCTCAGCAGTCAAGGCGTAATATAGTTGTATATTTTTCAAAACTGGGTATAAATGATAGGTCGTGATCATCAACATCAAGTTTTTTACATTAAACATCATTTAGTGTGTAATAAGGTGAGTCTGGTAGCTCAACATCAACCATATCTATCTCAAATTTCTGAAGATGACTAACTTCCAATTCAAGTTGTTGCTCAAACTCTTGCAGCTTTTGAATAACCTCATCCTTCTCAATCAATTGTTGTGACAATGCATCATAATCTTGTTTCAAAAGTTGATATTGTTATCACATTGTTTATTTTAAACAATTAATCTTCATAACATGCAGATTATTTTTCTCTTATAGTTGCTTCTTCAAATTTTCAATTTTTGAGTCAGAAGAAGAGTCAGCTTCCTCCTCCAAGTCATCAAGGAGGTCAATATTCTCTTGGAATCCATCTACAAGCATCTAGAAATGTTTTCCCATGGTTGAATCCATATGGTCGACCTTCTTGATTTTCTGAGTTATGGAAGTTTGCAACCTATTCTTAAGAGTTGCATTATCTTCTTACGATAGAGCTACAACTAACTGCAACTAAATGACCTCTTTACGAAGTTCATCTACTATCTTCATCTCACGAAGTTCCTACAATCTTTTACCCATATTGATTAAATTGGTGAATGTGTTTCCACTAACCACAGAAACAAAACTGCTACAAAGGAAGGTTAATGATGACAATAGCTTCACTCTCCACCTTTGTCAGTGAATGCTTTCCACTGAAGACACAACCAACAAGAAAGAAGATGTCAGACCCAAGGAACCTTCGAATCTAGCGTGGCTTCCTTTTACATGTAACTATTTTTAAAAAACTATGTGCGCCGAAAAGACACTTTTAAGAAAGACTTCCATCCTATGCGCGATGTTATTTTGGAGCTCACGACTTGAATTAAGTAATCCTACAACCAATAAAAATGAATGGATCCTGTATAGAATGTCCCAAAACTCATATTCAAATCTTTGGATGACTCCCAAATAACAAAATATGGACACAATGATGTATGTCACTTTGATTTTATATGGATCTATAAATATATAGTTGCATCCATCCTCAGATATGGGACCAACGATCTAGAAATTTCACCATCATGTTCAGAATACTGGCGAATGACTCAGCAAATATGCAGGCCAACATGATCATATTGATTCATCGATGGGATATAACATCAAGAATTAACCCAAAAAACTCAATTGGTTGTCTGGGAGGGAGAACACTTAGATTCCTTGAATGATATATGCACTTTTTCATAGAAGATTTGGCATCTCAACGACAAATTCCAATCATGGACTAGATTTTTATTTTCAAGAGGACTAATTTTAACTTTTAAAGCACTGAAAGTGTACAAGGGAAAGTTTATTTTTGAATTGAAGCCCACAATGTCACAAAAAAGATAGGTAGGCCCTAACAAAAAATTGGACACCCTTGAAAGCCTATAAATATGAGGGACCTCAATCTCATTTGGATATAATCATCCTCAAGCATCTCCTTCTCTCTCTTCATTGGTTTGGTGCATACATGTCTGAATTTTGGTTCATACAGGTCCAAAATTGCAGGGTCTGAAGCTCGCACATGTGATTAGGGTTTTTGGTTTCCAGTGGCAAGGTTGACATATAGGCAATTTTCAGTCATAACCGCAGGCATGCAGGCTCATCCGTGTAGTTGGAGCATCTCAATAGCATGCAGAACTCTTCCTCCATGTGATTGGTATATAGGGTTTCAGTTTGGCAGTTGACCGCAGTTGATCGTAGATTGGGAAAGCTATATCTAATCAGTATTGTTGTTGGAATCGTATTTTTGATATTGTTTGATTGATATTGTTCGATAATTTTATATGTGCCCATTGTACTCTCTACTAAAATTTTATGACAATCTAATAGAAGAAGAATTTCAAAGTGTTTTTCCCATAATAGGTTTTTCCTTGGTCATTGACCAAAATTTGGTGTCTCTTGTTGATGTGTTGATTGTATTCTATTTTCAATTTGTATTTTGTTCTATCTTCAATTACCGCTGATTGGAAATAATATTGATTAATGGAATACTGTTAATTAAAGAAAAGTATTGGGCTAAAGTAATCAAAACAACATAGAGCAATGATAAAAGTTAACATGGTATCAGAGCCAAGGTGAAGGAAAAGCCCAAAGGAGACAAGAGCTGAAGCAATCATATTTGGAAAATTTGAAGGAGAACCCATTGCATTTGTCACCCATTACAAGAAAAAGGAGGGAAAAGGAGTTCCATCAAATTCAAGGAAGCCTCCTCCTCGAAATTCGAGAAGGATGAATGAAAAAGAAGCATCACACATTGAATGTTACAGTTGTCACAAGAAAGGTCACTATGCTCTAGATTACCTTGAGAAAAATAATGGTACACGCTACAACAATAGAAGCGACAATAGTAGGTTTAATAATCAAATAAGAAGAGATGGTCGAAGGAATGATCATAATGGAAGAGATGAAATAAGAAGAGATTCTCCAAGTGGTCATGAAGAATATCACCGTCGTCAAAAGAAGTCAAGATATACTAGGTATGAAAGTAATGTTGTAAATCAATCTGAATATATTCGTATTTCTTCACTTTCTAGTTCCTCTCCTCTAAATACTTGGGAAATTTGATTGGTTGATAGTGGGGCCTCTCATAATATCTCTAGATATAAGGAATTTCTCTCGAATTTGATGGAGAGGGAGTCCAATTTGAAAATTATTCATGGAGATGACTCTACTCATCATGTGAAAGGTTTTGGGTCTTTTAAATTTTATTTGGACTCTAGGGAATCTGTTTTACTTCATGATGTGATGTATGTGTCAAGATTGAAAAAGAATCTGGTATTTATATCTACTTTGGAAGACAAATGGATGAGAGTTTCCCTCGTCAAGGGAGAAGTACTTACTTGTCTAGTGTAAACCCCTATGAGAGATGCATTCACATTGGGATCTAGATTTGAATGACTCTATAAAGTAAATGGAAGACTTCTTCTAGCATTGGTCCATGTTACTAATCACCAAAGAAAGTTATGGCACTGAAGATTGGCCCATATACACGATGAAGACCTTCTGAAATTGAAGAAATTGGTCTCTGGAATTCCCGATATTCAAGTCCAACATGATGGAGTATGTTCAAGTTGTGCCAGTGGAAAGAAGGCAAGGGGACCATTCCCCTCTAGTAAGAAAAAGGAAAATGACATCTTCCATCTCATTCATTTTGGCATATGTGTTTTGATGCCCATACACTCTCTTGGTGGCCATGTCTATTATATAAACTTCATTGATGATTTCTCAAGGAAGACATGGATATATTACATGAAGCCTTTAAATATTCAAGGAGTTCAAATCTTTGGTCGAAAATCAAACAAGGAATAAAATCAAGATCTTTAGGTCTAGCAATGGTGGAGAATACATCTCCAATGAATTCATAGAGTTTTGCAATAAGGAATGCATTAAGAAAGAGATAATTGTGCCCTATAATCCCGAACAAAATGGAGTGGCTAAAAGAAAGAACAGGTCTATTGTATAAGTTTCCCGTGCCACGCTCCATGATTAAAAAATTGTCAAAGTTTCTCTAGGAAGAAGCTACTAATGCAGATGTATATGTTCAAAATAGGTTGCCTCATTAAGCATTGGACAACAAAACTATCGAAGAAGTATTCACTGGTGTCAAGCTTGATGTTAGTAACCTCTGTATATTTGGTTAACTTGTATATTTTTCATGTGCAGAAGGATAAAAGTATCAAGTTGGAAGCCACGAGATTAAAAGGTACGTCTGTTGGATATTGTGAAGGTTTTAAAGAATTTAGAATATATATTACTGGTCAAAGGAAGGTTGAAATTAGCAGGGATGTAACATTCGATGAAGATGTTGTCGTTGGGAAAGCAAGGGACCTTCCTTTGCCTCCACCGCTTGAGAAGAAGAATGATGATATGGATATTTTAGATGGTCCCTCTGTGCCTGAATCTGAGAGAGACATTGTTGATGATCCCATGGACACCTTGGATCCTGCCCCATGTGATCTCCTTGTCAAGAAGATGTTATTTTGGCTTCATGATACATTACAAGATGTCGATGTAACACCCTCCTCCCACATTTACTCAAGTTAACTGGTCCACTGGGGTAAACATGTGATGAAGAGATACTATGATGTGATTCAAATCCCCAAGTATAGTTAAGGAAGTGGAATTGACAAACCAACACCAAACTGACCTTCCTCAGGAGCTACAAGACCCCCAAAGACTAACCAACCACTCCAGATGCCCAACCCCTAAGTTAACTCGATTTTTAATTGAACTAGACCCCTAGTCTCTCACATGAAAACCCCTCCATGCGATTGAAACCCTCCAGTCTCTCCCACAACAAGTCCTCCATGCAACTGCAGTCTTTTTAAGCCAAATCTATGTTGGCGACCACATGATTTAATCCACTTTTTCAGGGCTAAGACTTGGGTCTCTGCCCAAAACTTGATGAAACACTCAAAAGTGATAAATAACAAGAAGGCAAGGCCTCTAATGCAAATCTTGAACAAGGACCTGACCTGACTCACCCTAACCATGACATGAATTCTGTTGAACACAATGTTGAAACCAAAAAATGATCACCTAGCCATTTCTCACTAGGTGGATTGAAATACACCATGTAGATTTAATTTTACCATAGTAAAATCAAATTCACTATGGAAAATAATTTAGTAAACCACTTTTATTAAATTATTTTCTGATTTAAATAAAAAAACCACATGAGAATAATTAGATAAATCATTATTTATTTAATTTTCTCTAGGAATAACTATTAAATCATTATTTAAATAAGTATTCTTTGTCACATTTGATTAAATCCCTTAGGAATATTTAAATAAACAATTATTTATTTAAATTTCCTTATTTTTGTTATTAGAATAATTAGTAAATCACTATTTAATAATTATTTTGATTTCACACCTTTCTTGTTTCTTGCGAAATAATTAATAAATCATTTTATTTGTTAATTTTTTTATAAATAGAGGTATTTAACCATTTTAAATACTTTTTCCCTCTCCAATAAATATAATAAAGTATTCTAAGTAGTTATATCTAAATTTGGTTAATAATATTTTATTATTCTCCAATTTCGTGGTTAACTCTATACTTTGCTATAAAAAAGAGGGTTTTTCATTCATTTTTCACCATGATCATAATCATCATCAACATTAGCGTCATTTTTCTTGAGCTCCCATTTTGAGTTCTTCGCTTTTGTCTAGGTTTTTCACATATTGAGAGAGAGAGAACCAGTTTCATAACCATCAAGGATATCAAAGGACCCATCCCACAGAGGGGGACTTACAGACCATTCTGTAGATATCCTTCACCGGATGTTATCAATAAAAGATTTATTCATTTAAAATAGTCTTTCCAATTGGGTTATTGTATTGAATATTTTATATTTTTTCTTTATGTTTTGGATTATATCTTCTTTTACTGCAGGTTTTCTATTTGTGTTTCAGATCTAAGACGACAACAACCATCAACTTGTTGTTAGGGTCACTTGTCACCTAGTGACTTAACTGAATTATTTTTGGTACACCTTCCAATAATTTTCACACTAACAAATGACGAATCCACTGGTGTAATAACAGTGTTCTTGGGTGACTGAAGTTTCAGAAAATTTTAGGGTTTTTTCAGATATTTTTAGCCTCTCAATTTCTATTTATAATATTAAACCTTATTTTGTCAAATTTTCAGATTCTGGTGGATTTCTGGTCTTTTTCGTAGGTCACAGGTACCAACCGAGAAAGAGACAAAAAAATCTGTGCGAGATCTATTGATCGATACTCCTGGGAACATAGCACACTTTTCAACCGCATAAGTGAGTTGCAGTTCACACTTTTTGGCTAGAAAACTGTGTTTTCCTCATAAACAAGTCAGTACCTGGTTTTGTACCTTTTCCGAAATTTTTTCAATTTTTTTACAAATTTGTCGAGAGTGTTGTCTGCAGACTGGTTTGGGTACTTCATCTCTGTTTTCAATCTCCCTTAGGCTTGGATCAACTTGATTCATCTATTTGCGGAAGAAAAAATCCTCTTAGGGTTTAGAGTACACCTCCACATTGTTAGGAAGATATTTGTTGAGTGAGGAGTCTAGGATTTCCAGCATTTTCAGCCTCTATTTTTCAAATTTGATTCATTACCTTTCAGATCTCTTGGATAGGTTTATTTTACCTTTTCTCCCTTCAGAGTTTGGATTTTCCTTTTCCCCCTTAGGAACCCCTTGAGCATCCAAGGTCTTTAAGCTTCACACCTGCCCTTTACAACATTTTTCACCTCTAATTTTTGTTGTTTGTCTGCATCATTTACAGCAGTTTATAGCCTTAGCTCTCAATCCCTTGACATTAGATCTTTTTGGCCTCTTTTTGTGTCTTTGAGTTGCTTGTTTTCCTTCTCTTGCTTAGCTCCTTAGTAGCCCTTGTGGGTGGGGTGTTGTGTGCTTGATTGATTGTTTATTTTTCTTTCATTTTCAAGTTCATTTATAGTATTTCAACATTTTACTTTCAGCAACATATGGCATCATTAAACTTGCTTAATTAACACATCCACTTGACACATCATTTTCACACACTCACACCTTAAGAAAACATGAACTTGGTTAACACTACTAAGACAAGACTTGAAACACTACACCTTAATAAATAAAGACATTTAGATTAAACCCAATTGGCATCAGGGCCAAACAATCTTTGTAGTGTAGGTGTAAGTTTGGTGGGATAGGCTTCTAATAACACCCATCAGTCACTTTCATTAAGACATAGAAGTTAACATATTAGAGAGCTTAAAATCCTTCACCAGTCCATGGCCAAATCCAGAGTGCATAAGAAACCTTATTCAGAGGGGGTTATGCTAGGTCATCGTGCGAGTAGTTCTCCTCGGGGCTACCCAACATGTGGTAGGGAATTTCGTGTGGTGGTTGACTACCAAGAATCTTAAGACTCGACCACCACTGTGGGATGAAAATAATCGTAGTGACCAATCTTACGAAAACACCTTATAGGACTGGTTGTGGGAAGTACTTGGTCCTCTACCCCACCTTTATCTAGAAAAATCTACTTGCAAGGATAAGATTTCGTCAAGTAAGAAGTTATTTGGAAGGTCATCTGTAACAGTAGATCTAGGATTGTTTGAGGATTTAGATCACCTATAGGCTAGAGGTATTTTTATTTGATAGGATGTGTTTTCTTGTATTAGAGTAACATCATTAAAATAGTTAGTTTACACTTGGCACCACTGCACTAGGTGTTTTCTTATTGTTTGTTACTTTTTTATTCCTATCATCATCCTTTAGTTTAGACACCATTGCGCCTCCAAGTCATTTGTCATGTCGAATTCAAGGTCTTCACCCTCAATTCCCGTTAGGAAATATTACTCCTCCAAGTCAAGTTAGAGTTCATCCTCCCAGTCCTCCATCGAGTCATCATTCTGATTCTGTTGATTCATCCAGTTCATCCCCTGATTCCACGTCTTCTCAACCCATATCGTCGCCATGTCAAGCACCAATGTGGGTGCGAGACCCCAGGGTGGTAACCCAGGTGCTAACTAGGGTACCCCCACTAGCAGAACCCCCACCGATGTGGTCACTCCTTCTCCCTTACTTCCTTTTCTGGTTTGTTTAAGTCTTCTGGATTTTAGCCAACTTATCAATGGTCCTCTTCTCCATGATCCCACTTGGTCAGCTATGCCTACTAAAATCCCTCCAAACATCCCAAAGTTTGAAGGTAATCCTCGAGAAGATCCAAATAATCATGTTAGCTCCTTCCAAATGTGGTGTTCATCAAATTATATTACTGAATACTCCATCCATATTCATTTGTTCCAATATACACTCACTGGATTTTTTGCTAAGTGGTACGTTGACCAACTGAGAGAAACCCATTCTACTTTAGCGACTCTTGCCACAACATTTCTTTCATATTTCCAGTTACCTCTTTGTTATGATATTGGTACCGAACTCTTGACTTATTTAATTCAAACTTCTGCCACTCGCCTTTCTGACCATGTTCAGGAATGGCATAGAAGGAGGAGCATATGTAGAGCTCCTGACTTCGAAGACCGAGTCTATATGGATTATTTTCTTAGATCCCTATTGGCCCCAATTATCAAAGATGGTGTGTCACACTTCCCTCAGTCTGAGGAAGAGGCACTCCAAATAGATCTAAAATTTGATCTAATTTACACCCAGTCATGTTATGTTTACATTGTCATCCCTGATCTGCCTCGGCCTAGTGTTGTTAATGCACCGGGGGCATCTCATTCCGCGGATGGCATAGTTGGAACCCTTTCACACCCTCAACCATATTCTACACCTAATATGAGTTATGGTCAACTTCAAAGAGGGACCAATTCCACTTACAATTATCCCTCCCCTAATCCTCCTCAAGGAAATCCTTATCTAGTTCCCAGCACGCCATATGCATATCCCCATACACATCAACAGATTCCAGGGCCAGTTGTTGCACCCCCTACTTATACCAATTTTACCCCATCTCCTTATTATCAGTATGCACAACCTAGTGCTCCATCTCCTCTGACACCAACGCCCCAACCCCCTATGCCTGCTCCCCCTCCACCGCAACAACCACCTCCTCCACAAGGAGAAGTGTACGCTCAGCAGAGTGGACCCAATCCCCCTAACCCCAAGAAAAGGAACAAGGGGAAGGGTAATACGAACTCGTAGTCCCAAGGTAATCAAGGCAACTAGGGTCCTCCACACAATGCCCCTTAGGGTCCTCAACCTAATCCTGCAATCCAGCAACAAGGCAGTCAGCCTAAGCAGAACAAGGCTCTTTGTATGAAAAAACCTTGTGCTTGTTGTGGATTCTATGGTAATTATACCCATGAGTATCCTCTTTTACCTTAGATGTGGCATGTATGGGAAGCTCAAGCAACGTCTCGAGGATTGCAGCCCATCGCTCATCCTCCTCCTCCTGCTTCATCTCAACCAGTTGTGCTTACCAATCCTTTTCCTCACCAAGGATACATAACTACCTAACCTACATAATGTCAGGCAGATCAACCAACTCCACCATCTAGTCACCATGATTATCATATTCTTATGATGAATTTTGATGAGGTAAATATCGAGCAAGTCAACCTTTAGACTCAATCACGCCAATATGACAAGCCAATTGCTAAGTCTACGATAGAGTCCCAACCCAAAGTGTCCACTAAGCCTCTATCGTCACCCAACGGTACCTTACATATCCCTCCGCATAAGGTCAAGGTTATTCCCAAGATCCCCAAAGTTCTGTTACGTTGAAATGATGATTTTATCAAAGCCGCCCATACATATAACATAGTAGATAATTTGGCGCAATCTCCTACTGCCATATCAACACTAGAAGTTCTCCAGACATGCCCATCACAACGAAAATCTATATTATATGCTCTAGGCGTTGTGGACCCTCAATATGATGAGATGATTTTCTTTCATGTTGATAAGTCATAAAATCCTCCCTTACCTTCATCCGTTGCATTTCAAATTCCAATCTCCATTCGAAACGCCACTATTCAGCGGTGTATCATTGACGAAGGTGCATCCACCTGTGTGACGACCACCAGTATTTGGAAGCAACTTTGTTCCCCAAACCTCTCCCCATCCACCATCACTCTATGTGCATGGGATGTCATCCTTCACAGCCCCTTGGCTTATACCACAACTGCCTAATCACAATTGCTAGCAAGATCGTTTGTATTGACATTGAATTCATTGATGCTCCCTTAGACTATAACATCCTTTTGGGTCATATTTATACTTATGCGATGTTAGTTGTCGCATTTGTGGTTCACCGTAAAATGTGCTTTCCCCATAATGGAAAGATCGTCACAATTGATCAATTGACATACTATGATCCAAAAGCCCAGACTTCACCTCAGTCCAACATTTCTTTTATGGCTGATAATAAGATTGTCTCGTCTGTCTCTCAAGTAGTATATAAATATTCCTCTTTGCTTGGTGCTTAATATGGCCCATCACCTACTCATTTTGAGCCTAACTCACCGAGTGTTTACATGCTCCAAGCACCACGGGCCGCCCACAAACGGTTTGGTATGCATTCACCACAGACTGCACTTCCACAACCTGTTGCCCCTAACTCAACCCCGCCCACCGCTACAACTCATCAAGGATCACTTCCTTCTGCTAGTGTCTCTTCTAATCCATTTCTGCTTGGAACTATTACCCTAGGCCTTAACCATTGCAGAGCATTTCCTCTATGCCATTATACTTTTGGTCAGATATCATTCTTATTCCCCCCTCCTAGAGTTTATTCTACACCTATCATGGCTACATTGAGTTTACCCAATATTACCTTAGGGGTCCTGGTTTGGTACATTGATCCCCCCGCAAACACTCCACCTAATCAATTGAAACCTTACACTACTTTGTGTTTAGTCAATTTAGTATGTCCTAAATTGCTACATTAATTATCAATCCGGGAGTCGTAAACTGATGAAGTGTGGTGCACTATATGTGCAAGACAACCTCTTTCTTACTTTTTATTGTTTTCAAATTTTATTTTGTTTTGGGGGTTTTGTCTTCATTTATCTCCTAATGTGAATGGAAATCCTATCCCTGAGTTTTAAGAATACTCTAGAAGGAAAGTATGGATATAGATTTTAAGACAATTATGTCCTCTATAATGATTTCCAGAACTTGACACTTTAGAAGATCTTAAAACATACTAGTAATGAAATTAGTACTTGAACAAGAATGGAAATGTGTTGTTATTCAAATTAAACAAATAATGAATTACTGATCATGAAATCACTATCTCTTCTGCTCATCTAAATATAGAAAAATAAGTTAAGCTACTGCACTCAAACAAGTCAAAAAATGCAAACTAATAAAACTAAAATCAAATCACATCATTCATAGTCCAATAGCTTGCCAAGTAGTCTTTTCGGGGTTAAGCTATGGCTTTGGAGATAACGTCAATGATATGAGGAATTGATATCTAATTGCAAAAAAATAAAACTAAAATCAAATCACATGATTCATAGTCCTATAGCTCGCCAAGTAGTCTTTTCGGGGTTAAGATATGGCTCTAGAGATAACGTCAATGATATGAGGAATTGATATCTAATTGCAGAAAAATAAAACTAGAATCAAATCACATCATTCATAGTCCGATTGCTCGCCAAGTAGTATTTTCGGGGTTAAGCTATGGCTCTGGAGATAAAATCAATGATATGAGGAATTTGATATCTAAACTAACTAAAAAGCAAGTGAATAAGACTGAAACCAAAGCACAACTGAAATTGAACAGCTAAGAAAAACAAAGTCAACAGAAAGGCTAATCTCATGTCACTAGTTATTGTAAAAATTGTATGAAAATGCCCGGGCCTAGCCTATCCTGAAACACACACTGATCAGTGTTAGCAAAAATATACAAAGCTTGAAAAATCATGTACAGGAATGAAACGTTAACATCATAACTAATTTGTGAAATAGACACGGGTGAACAACTATGAAATATGTGCAATGGAAATAAGGAAACAACACATAAAAACTTTATAGAAATAAAGAAAACAAAACCTCATCCAGTAGGGGCCCTTTGCACGGCCTTGGTCAACACGCTATCAGTCTGGAATTATGCTCACACAGTCATATAAAACAGAGTCTTGTTATATTGTAAAACAGAGGAAGAATCCTTTCATTACAACAGTAGGACCAGTTCACAGCACAGTACAATGACTAACAGCAAAATGACATAAAAAACTAACTAGCTCTATGCATGTGCAAACGCGTTATTTATAAGGGAAATTTCATAACTGTTTTCCTATGAAACACTTTCAACAGAGGACACGTAAAAAGACAACATCCGTGAGCTTAGCATGATGGTTGCCAAGATCATTCAATCTATTAAAAGGTTGCTACTGGATTTGCATCATGGAGGCGGTCTATAGCTGTCAAAATGAACCCATGGATCTAGGAACGGTCTCAGACCCTTCACGTGTTTGAAAACTAAGACCTGTTTGCCGTAGAAATCTTCGTTTGACCATCGTTTGACCAAGGGCTTCCTCTGTGAATTTGGTTAAACCAATAGGACCTAATCCATGTCCAGATCATTCCTGACTTGCCCACGTGCCTTGTTTTGCTTGATGACACCTGTAACCTAGAGATCAACAAAAACAGCCGCGGAAAGTTGAATCAGCTGCGGAAAGTGGCTGCATTCCGCAACTAATGAGAAAAATCTAAGTCAAATAGAAAACACAAAAACATAGTTAGAAAACCACTTAAATGCTCTTTTAGAATCAATATGTAATGATATTTGATAGCTTATGAGGTACTGGTGAGGGAAAAAAGTGTAGGAAAGTGTGTAGGAGAGATGTAGTTTCAGGGCTCAACACTTTGACCCTGGTCTACCGAGTTGTTCCTACCCCTGCCTTTGCTTTAGTTCCACAACAACCTCAATGGGAGCTTATTCCCATTGCGAAAGCATCTGGCAAAGGGGGGAAATCTCGAAAGAAGGGAACCTAAGACAAGGCTCCCTCAACAACTCAAGCTCCTCATAAGCCGGTAAAGCCTCTTACGCTTTGTGTGATATTGTCGGTCATGCCACCAATAACTGTCCTAAATTACCTCATGTTAAGGATGCGGTCACTGATACCTTCCTTGATTCTAACATTCCTGAGGTCTATGTTACCTTACATGAGTCAGCTAAGAAGATCTGATCCTTACGCATAAACCACCCTTGTGCTTTGTGTGATAACTATGGCCACTATTCCCATCATTGTCCCCATCTCGAAGATTTTCTTGATACACTTCAAGTGCTTTGCGAATTAGAAGTCACTTGTAATGAGACCACCTCTCCTTTACCTTCGGATTCTAGTCCCACTTTCACACCAGAACAGGAGGTCTCTTCAATACCCACTGTGATCCCTCCCCCTAATGTCGAGATGATGGATAGTTCTTCTCCTATTCTCTACCTGTCGTCATTCATGAGATCGATACTTGGGAACTCCCTTGATGTCTCCTCTTATGATTCTTTTGAACCTTATTTGACGAGCACATTGGTCTCAACATTGGTATATATTCCATCTACTAGTCATACGCCCCCCATCTTTGATGATGTATATGTGAACCTTGTCTCCCATGAAAATGCTTTAGGTAGCTCTTTTCCATCATGTGGTCTTTCTTCCTCTATTCCACTCATCTTCCATTCTGATGAAGACAACATGGAAGCTGTGACCACCCTTGATTACCCTTCGGATGATATGAACCATCATGTGTACTTCCTTCTACAATAGACCCATGACCAATATTCTGTGGAGTTAAAAGACTTCATTCATGGTGAATTTGATTGGTTCAAAAATCCCATTCCTGCACCAAATTCTTTTGAAGAATGAAATATGGCTAACATTTCTCCCACCATTAAAATCAACATTTCAAACAAATCTGAGGTTGAAGAGAACATTGTCTTGGGGGCCGGAAGAAATTGATGCTTACACCAAGCTATTCAAAGAATTCCATGATGTTTTCACCTGGTCTTATGCTTAAATGCTCAGACTCAATCCCGCCATTGTTGAACATCATATCAACACTTGGCTTGATGCCATATCTATCCGCCAAAAACAATGACCTATCCATCCTTCCAAGTGTGAAGCTATCAAATCTGAAATCGATAAGCTCAAGCAGGCTAGTTTCATCTATCTTATCAAATACACTACATGGGTGTCTAATCTCATTCCCGTCCTCAAGAAACAAGGCACCATCTATGTCTGCAAAGACTTTCACGATCTGAACAAATCTTGTCCCTAAGACATTTTTCCCACACCCTTCATAGACCAGGACATTGATGAGTGTTTGTCGCATGAGGTCTTGTCCTTCATGGATAGATTCTTCGGATATAATTAGATTCATATCCGTTATGCCGAGCAGTTGAAAACTTCTTTCACCAGTCTGTGGGGAACTTTTTCTTACAAGGTCGTGCCTTTCATTTTGAATAACATTGGGGCCACTTTTCAATGTGCCATGTCCTATTGCTTTCATGATTTGGCTCACATTATCGTTACCTATCTTAATGATCTCATTGCTCGTTCCAAACTTCGATCGCAACACCTTCATGATTTGCGTATTATGTTTCTTTGATGTCACAAGTATAACATTTGCCTTAATCCCATGAAGTGTGTCTTTTTCATCCCTGTCGACCACATTTTGGGCTTCATCGTGTCCAAATATGGTATCACTCTTGACCCACTCAAAGTTTAAGCCATTCTTGAACTTCCTCCTCATCATACCCTTCGCCAATTACAAAGCCTCCAAGATAAAGCTAACTTCCTTTTTTGGTTCGTTCTTGACTATGCCACAATGGCTTATGGGTTCCTTAGACTCCTTCGATCTACCATTCCATTTGTTTGGGATGACCAAGCTCAACAGTCTTTCGATGCCCTTAAACGTTCTCTCACTTCTGCTCCCTTGATTACTCCACCAAACTTTGAAAGGGATTTCATCTTGTATATCTCGGCATCCACCTATTCAGTTGATTGGGTCCTCATACAGGAGGATTCTGCAGGAATGGAACAGTCATATACTATGTCAGTAAGAACCTCAACGGTCCCCCCATGTCCTATTCCCATGAAGAAAAGATAGCACTGGATGTCGTGTTCTTCATTAAGAAACTTTTCCATTATATCCTTATGCGTACCACTAGAGTTGTGGCTAATTCCAACCCCATGGCTTTCCTATTGATTCAACAGATCATCAGTGGGAAGTATGCTTGTTGGATCATTATCCTTCAAGAATATGATCTCGATTTTGTCACTCCCAAAAGTAAGAAAGGTTTGGCTTTCTGAATTCCCCACTAGTGCACTTGATCTGCTAGTTAATGATGATCTTCCAAATGAACACTTGTTTACCATTACCTCAAATGATCCATGGTATGGCGACATCCTTACATATATGCGAACCTAGAAATTCCCCCCCCCCCCCGCCATCTCAATCGTGATGATTGACAACGTATTAGACATCAAGCCCCCCGCTACCTCCTCATCGGTGATGATCTCTATCGCCACGGTGTCGATAATGTCCTTCGTCATTGTATCACCCATCCTAAAGCTGAGAAAGTGCACAATGCCTTCCATGGTGGTGCTTGTGGTGACCACCTCTCCGGAATGGCCACTACCCAAAAAATCATGTGTGCAGGGTACTTTTGGCCTTCTCTCTTTAGTGATTTTATTGCGGCAATCAAACACTATACCAATTGTCAATTATATGCCCCTAAAGCATGAGCACCACCTGCTCCCCTCCATCTAGTTGTCGCAACTTGTCCTTTCTGTAAATGGGCTATTGACTTTATGGAGTGTTGACGTGTTTGTTGACTATTTTATCAAATGAGTTGAAGCCATGCCAATGTTCAATAATACCACTACTACTGCAGCCCTCTTCTTTTCTAACCATGTTATCGCTCGATTCAGAGTCCCAAAACAATTGGTCTCTGACCATGGCCAAAAATTTTAAGATGAGATATGGCATGAGCTATCCTCTCTGTTGGGGTTTGAACATCAATATTCATCGTATTATTATCCCCAAGGCAATGGCCAAGTTGAAGTTGTCAACAAAATCCTTAAGAATATGCTTCATAGACAGTGCATAAACATAAGACCAATTGGCATTTAATGTTCTTCCCTGCTTTGTGGGCCCATATAACATTTGTTAATACCGCCATCAGGTTTACTCCTTTCCACCTTGTTTTTGGAGAGGAGGCAATTTTACCAATCGAGCGTGAAATCCCTTCCCTTCACCTTGTCGTCAAACTCCTCCTGTACACCCAACCCTTAGAAAAACAACTTATCATGCTTGAGCGCACTTCGAAAGACCGTCATGTTGCATTGCAAACCACCAAAGCAGCCAAAAAGCACACCAAAGCTTAGTATGACCACAAATTCCACCCTCATACCTTCTATGAAGGTGACCTTGTTCTCATGTATGACCAAGATCATGATGTCCTAGGGCGTCAAAAGTTTGAACCATTATGGTTAGGGCCTTATATCGTTCATAAGTGTTTGGGAAAGGGGGCATACCTATTAGAGGATCCAAAGGATAAATCCTTCCCAATCCTCGAAATGCACTCTACCTCATGAAATATTACCCATAACATTTCCCATCGAAGTGCGTGTACATATGTCTTTCTTCTTGCATTTAGGTAGTTTGCATCCCCCACATTCTTACACATTGTCTTCTTGTGTCTTTCAGATGGATCCATCATCCACACCTTACATCGATTTTTTTGATGGTGTGAGTCGCTTCACCGAGAATCTTTCCTCGGAAGCTTGGGCCATTTTCACCCCCTTTCATTTGTTTGTTCACTCCAACGACGTTTGCATTGGATTTTCCACCAATAACTAGGGCGAATATGATGCTGATATAGGTTTGTTAGCCGATGCCCTTGAGCATCACATCATTCACCTTCATTATTGTCAAGATTCCTTGCTACTTGTCATGCAATTTAATGGTGTTTATCATGTGCATAATCCTATCCTATTTAGAAAATATCTATGAGTTAAGCTTTTGATGTGTGAATTTGAGTCCATTCCATTCAATCATGTGCCTAGAGTCCAGAATCACATTAAAAATAACATTCTAAATTGGCATTTATCACATGTAAGAAGACATCCATAAACAAATGGCGAACCACTTTCGTCACACAAAAAATATGCATAATCATAAATATGTATCGTCATACATTGTTTGAAGTCCACTAATTTAATACATCCGACATGCTCACTAGCATGTTATCATAAAACAAAAATGGGGATCCACATGTCCCTATGACTATCACTATCATCTGGAGATTCCTAAGCCAATGACTCCATCCCCCCCGCCCGTAGATCTCGTATGCCCTGATCGACCATCGCCATGCACCGCATGATTCCTCACCACTCCGAGGGAAGACCCATACACTCACTTTTCTATTGATCTTCTAGCTCATGCCATCCGCACTCTGTCACCCCAGTAAGTAATATGTCACATCTACATCAGAGATCCTCCAGTAGAGCACCATCATTTGGTCTCTTTCGTGATGAGGTCCCCCCCTAATCTGTAGCCCTGGGCATTGTACCTCGTCCCGCATATCATGTTGGCCTCACTGGTGCTATATTTTGATACCAAAAAGTTTAGAAATCAGTACAACATACACATATTTCTTAAACTATAAATGCATCAAATATATAACAACTTTGACTTACCATCTGGGCCCCATGCTCGTCCTAATGGAAGTGGTAAGTCAGGATCCCCCTGATATTTCATGCCATTGTATAGATAGTCCTCTATGTATAGTGCCATCTGGTCCCAATGAGCGAAAAACTTAGGTTGGAACACTTGTCTGACTCCCCCTCCACCTCCTTGTCTGAGTAGATGCCCTCGACGGCGCATCCTGGACTCATGTGGGCCCCCATCACAGATCTGAACATGAGGTCGTACAGTGGGGATCTTCTCAAAGAAGAGTGAGCATAAGACTGTCCCAAATGAACCACTATCAGTGGTCCTCCGTCTGCATAATGTCAACTGTCATTTCAACAATGACAACATCATCTGGGCCCACCCATAGTAGGTCGCTCCCAACACACTCTCTACTAGCATCATTTTCCCTCCAAATATGGTGGAAGGTATGGCTACCACAGATCCGTAACACTGCTACGGCTATAGCTTGTGTCTCAAGCCTCTCCAAGTCATCAACCTGGCTGATCGTGCCCTTTGCATGGCTATCTTATACACAATGACGCTCAACAAACTCATCAATATGCCTTCGACAAGGCAACATTGAATGTATATCCCCTACCACTCCCAAAGGGGGCAGTCCTATCTAAAAATATATGTCTTGGATTGTGAGCTTGATCATGTGCCCTTGTACTACAAAGGCCTCCTTATCTAGGTCCCAATAACTCACTATCCTCGACAACAAGGGCTCACCATCCCTCATCAAAGGGTTCTCTAAGAACTTCAGCATGCCATATCATGTCAACATCCCTCTCACTACTTGATTCCCCTTAATCTCAGCACGGAGGGCCTCAAAATCGCGTTCTCACCATAATATATTTAACTTCTCCATACCTGCAAGACATCATTATGTTTTGTTAGTCAAGAGTACAAAAGATATTCATGACCTGAACTTAGCCTCAGCTTCCAGCAAGCCACTAGTCTTTCCCATCATCTTAGCCCAAAGCACAGTTTTTGCCCTCAAAATTGTGCTAAATGCACTTGTGGACCCCATTTCTACGCTCTAGAGCACATATCAGGCCCCCAAAAGTGTGATGTGACCGTGAGGATTGAGGATGAGTAGCGGTCCCCAACAGACAGTTGAAGCCCTAATTTGAAAATCTAAACCACTAAAAATGATGAGTATGGTTAGACCACCTACCTCCAACTTGCAAATCCTAATTCCAACGGTCAATTTGTTCACTATGATATCCACAAGATTTATGGCCTTCTCCTCCTCTCCAAATTCTCCACAAACTCACTATGCAAATGAATTGGATTTGGAGGCAAAAAGTGCTTTTATAGGAAAAACCCTAGTTTTTTCATCTCCCATTGCGACCAAACTGTAGCTTTGTTTGATGAACCGTCAGTACTATTGGAAAGCTCTCATCGAGTTATATAATGGGTCTCTCTTGATTTTTTGGTAATTTGACACTTCATATGGAAGCCATTTCTCAATGAGGTCTCAGTTTGTCGCCTCTTAAAACCAAATCTTTTCATTCGAGCCACCCATACTCTAACACCACTTTACCTTTGCATTGGTTGAATCACGTGATGATTTTCATCATGAGTAACAATCATTTACTCATATTTTCATGGTCCCCACCGGGCCTCCCCCATGTGCCAGCATCATTGAGTCACCCTTGTTCAGAGCATCTGAGATGTGTCACCCTCGTACTTTTGGAGTCTGTTATGTGTCCCCATTTGAGTCCCGTTATAGTGTTTCATTCATCGTCGTGTCGTATCTCTCCCATTTTTACTCATATTTAGCCTCCAATCCTTCCGATCTGTCTTTGTCAAACCCATGTTTGAGTCATCGACCATCCCCTCTGGAATTGAGTTAGTCATTGCCAGGTCAACCATTTTTATTATGCTTTGACAAGGGAAGTTTTCATTCCACCATCCATCTTGTTTCCTTTCTTCATTATCCCTAGTGTTAGTCCATCAAGTCACTCTATGATATTCCCTCATGCCTTTGTAAAGGATTCCTCATTGCCTTAACTCTGGCGGGCTCTCTTCTGTCGACCTCAGCACATTTATTCCAAAAGAGAGGCCTAGAGGGTTGTGTACCTTGGTTCTAACTTCCATCCTTGTTTGGTGCCTTGGATAAGGAAAAGGGACATATTATTGCCCTTTGACTTGGTTTTCTCACGTGCTTGACATCAGCTCCTTATCGCACGATTGAGATTCATACACTTGACAGTTTGGTGGTCTAGGAAATTGTCCCAGTGATTCTCAAGTATGTGTGAGATGTTTCAAACCTCATTAGGGGGTGGCCCTTCAGGTAGCCCCCCACATGCCCGAATGACCACAAATGTTGATCCAATCTCCGATGTAGTTCTGCAGATTTGACGGGTTTGGTTTCCGCCGCTTGCAACACCCACAACATGCATGTCTCCTCCAGATGATCCATTTATATCTTTAGAGCCCTTTCCTATTCAGCAGGGCTTCCTTGGTTGTGATCCCCCCTCCCCATGTCATTTTGAGGGGCATTATATCTCATGTACTCGAATGTTATTATACTTAGTCCTGGCCTATGTTTTTCTAGACGCATTATGTATATGGGATCCATTGTATTATTTCCTGGCCCATTGATGCTAATGTGTCATGTACTTTGTAGCTCAGTCCCACATTGTTGGGCTCACCATTATTCTTTGTACACAGTTATCTCTGCAGGTATGGGTATGCCTCACCATTATTCTTTGTGCACAGTTATCTCCATGGGTATGGGTATGCCTCCACCTTCTCATTTGAGATCATGTACTACCACATAAAATGAACTTCTATAAGTTTTATAGGTCTCACCCCCTCCATTATTTTTTTGTCCTTGACTTGCTTCAGTTCTCTCTCTCTCTCTCTGACTCGCATTTTGGTGTCTCATGGAAGTGTAATCTACAATGTATTTTGGTCATACGATTTTATCCTAACACTCATACGTGTGGGGGGATTTTGTTATCACCAAAATACAATCACCTAGCCATTTCTCACTAGGTGGATCAAAATACACCATGTAGATTTCATTTTACTATAGTAAAATCACTTTCACTATGGAAAATAATTTAGTAAACCACTTTTATTAGTTTCTAATTTAAATAAAAAACCCCACGAGAATAATTAGATAAATCATTATTTATTTATTTTTCTCTAGGAATAATTATTAAATCATTATTTAAGTAATTATTCCTTGTAACGATTGACTAAATCCCTTAGGAATATTTAAATAATTATTAAATCACTATTTAGTAATTTTTTTGATTTCACACCTTTCTTATTTCTCGCGAAATAATTAACAAATCATTTTATTTGTTAATAATTTATAAATAGATGTATTTAACCACTTTAAATACTTTTTCCCCCTCCAATAAATATAATAAAGTATTCTAAGTAGCTAGATTTGAATTTGGTTAATAATATTGTATTATTCTCCAATTTCGAGGTTAACTCTATACTTTGCTATAAAAATGAGGGTTTTTCATTGATTCTTCACCATGATCATAATCATCATCAACATTATCGTCATTTTTGTTTAGCTCCCATTTTGAGTTCTTCACTTTTGTTTGGGTTATTCAAATATTGAGAGATAGAATCAGTTTCTGAAGCATCAAGGATATCAAATTCCCCATCCCACAGAGGGGGACTTACAGAGCATCTATAGATCTCCTTCACCAGGTGTTATCAATAAAAAATTTATTCATTTAAAATTGTCTTTCCAATTAGATTATTATACTGGATACTTTATATTGTTGCTTTCTATTTTGGATTATATCTTCTTTTACTACAGGTTTTATATTTGTGTTTCATATCTAGGACAACAACAACCATAAACTTGTTCTTAGGGTCACTTGTCACCTAGTGACTTAATTGAAGTATTTTTGGTACACCTTCCAAGAATTTTCACACTAACACACATCATGAACGTGCAATGTATAGGTCATAAATACACATATGAGTATAGGGATTTCATACTTATCTGAAAATCATAAAGAAGGTCTGATACCTTCGCACCATAGCTATAATATCATCTATTATTTCATTCATTTATTAACATTTCATTTACTAATCAAAGCATGATGAGATCCATAACCCAAGTTTGTCATAAAACGATGCTTACAACTAGCATATAACCAGAATAATAACAATGATAGAACAACCATCCAAGCCACATAATAGAAAGTGTGTTTACTCATAAAATACAAGGAAAGAGAGATCTTATTAACATATTCAAAAGCCAACCAAGTCAGGGACTTCCTCCTACCACCCGATCATAGATTGGGCTGAATCAAATCTTTCTTTTAGTGAATCACCCCCGTGCCATATTCCAAGCATGAATGTGGGATTCACAACAAAACAACTAGGGATTTCTCAGGCTTTACTGTAATCCTGCCATATACTAGTCAAGAATTCCTAGGCCAATGCCCTCATCTATATAACCAGGCTTTACCATATTATTTACTAAGGGATTCCTAGGCCCAAACAAGAAACAGACACTACCAAGCTTTACCACAATCCCACCATATACATTGGTCCAGGGATCACTAGGCCTATACAATCATGGATGCCTCCGGATCTCTCCACTTAAACCATGAATAATTTTGTCCATCTCCACCCTCTAAGCTTTACCGTATATCTCACCATTTACCGGTCGATGAT
>APFE031424709.1:0-15894 GCA_000404065.3 Pinus taeda
AATTCGGGAAGCTATGAAGTTTATAACCTGTATCTAAAGTAGGGTCTTTTCACTTCCATCATATTGTTCAGAGAACTGTTACCTGTATTTATCAGGTTTCTTCTTACCTACTATTTTCTGTCACATCAATGCATGTTGGCCTATGGCATTGTCTACATTCAAGCATTAAAGCTAATTTTTGATGAGAATATTCGACAGGCATAGGTTTTCCATAATGTAAAATTCATTAAGAAAACAACTCGTCCATCAGAGCATGCTTATTTTAATTCCTTAAGTCACTTTATTTTATCATAATATACATGAAATGTGTGGTTTGTTCCATGGGATACCAGCAAATCTAACCAAGCATTCAAATTGATTCTCAAGATTGGTCCATCCTTAATTCCTTCCTTTTCTGTTTCATATTGCTTGAAAAAAAGACTCAGGTTTAAACATCCACATTATGCTGCAAAAAAAAAAAAAACTAAACTAAACTTTAACTACCCTCTCAAGAGCTGATAATCCAACCACTTATAAAATATTACATGATGATGTTAAAGTGTTTGATATATTTCATTAATGAGCGTATGGAGTCCAACTTTCCAAAATATGAATCACAAATTATATTGCCTCTTTGGTTATTGATATCTATCTGCATTCAGATTTATAAATGGAGAACAATGACCCCATAAATTATAATATTGCAAGATAAGAAAATGAACAAGTAATTAGTTGGGATTTAGGACAAGAGAAAATTGCAGAATACATGCAAACCTCTATCTGTTTCCTCTGTCCTCTACATACACTATCAAATGAAATGAAATACACCAATTCATGCATGCAAATTGATACTGAGATCACTTTTATCATACAGAGGGAGTGTGTTATGGATAGTGTGAGATAGTTTATCTCATTTGCAGGTGGAGTTCAGCAATAAGTTAGGAGTGACCCAGAATTCAGGAACGATGATGTTATAGAGTTTGATCTATTTCATTAATGAACGTACGGAG
Source organism: Pinus taeda (assembly GCA_000404065.3). Taxonomy (NCBI): domain Eukaryota; kingdom Viridiplantae; phylum Streptophyta; class Pinopsida; order Pinales; family Pinaceae; genus Pinus; species Pinus taeda. Next base: position 990 of record APFE031424709.1, read on the forward strand.
TCCAACTTTTCAAAATCTGAATCACAAATTCTATTGCCTCTTTGGTTATTGATATATGTCTAAATTCATATTGATATATGGAGAACAATTTGCCACTGAGAAGAAATCCAAGGTTGTTACGGTCCATGAACAAACTTTTGAGGGAAAATTGCTGTGAGATTTAACTGTGCTACTAATTGGCATACTGGTGTCAGCACTAGATAACAAGCATTAAGGCAACAAAGTACGAATGAGAGTGTTACCTAACATCAAATATCTTTGGGACTGCTTTATTTCAAGGTTGAATTCAATGAAATTTTAAGGATTTTAGATTTTTCTAGTAAATAAATAAAAGAAGAATTTTTTTTCTTACATTGTGATTTCTACTATCAATGTAATTTCTCCTATTAATCAGAAAAATGAAACAATTTACAAATGCAACAGAAAAAGAAAAAGCACTCACTTTACGGAAATGTATCAAACAAGTAACACTCTTTTAAATGCGAAAAGCTATAGCTAGCTGGAGGTTGTTCAAGGGTTATGTAATTGAATTTTCAGTGTTTTGCATAGCACTAATAGCACTCCACACCTTGTGGCAAGGCTTGATCCTAGACACCAAGCTGCAATGAGACGCTAAATTAGGATATGATAAAACAAACTTTGCAGGAAGCCCTGCAGTGTGCATGAAAAAATCCATGTTCTTCTGCACCTTATCCATGGAAACATTTAGTATATATGGGTTTCTGCTAAAAATCGCATTCATCTCATCTTCCAGGAGGCCAAAAGTTTCCCAATACTTCATTTTGTTCCAAAAGTCATGGCATATTACTACTGACTAAAATGTGAGGTGACCATTGAAAAACCCTGGAAACATCAGCCTCTATTCCTAACAGATTTTGAAGATACTGCATGTTAGGACAGGAGTAGTCTATAATGCGACTTTTCGGAGATTCCGATCATCCGAAAAGTGCATTATTCCGACCAACCACGCAAACGGCCAACCATTATTCCGTCTCCGTCTCCGTCACCTCGCCGGAACGTGATCTCCGTTAGCTCCGTCACCGTCACCTCGCAGGCTGACTGCCTCTGTCAAATTCACCAACCTCGCCAATGCATTAACAAGCCTATGGCAATCGCGCCAACTCAATTTGAAAATTATTCGCTGCAGAGAGTAGGATTATTTCAGACTATACAGAGGCATGCAGATCTTCCAGTTGAATGTTGCTGCTCTTGAGAGGCTCATAGTCGCCCAGGTAAACTTCCAGGTGATCAGACAAAGAGGATTTGTCTATGCTCTCATGGTGGTAAGATTTGCACACAAAGTAAAACACGCTCTGTGTCAACAGCCCCATCAAGTTAATAAAACACAGCAACCCAACAAGGATCGTCCCATACGCGCCTGTCCCTGCACTGCTGACCCCGTAGCGGTGCCCGTGAAGAACAGCAAATCCGAAAATCCATCCAATAATTCCGGTGAATATGAGGTAATGAATGTCCAGCAAGAAGGCCGTGATCCGCTTTCCTTTGATGAGATCCTTGCTCTTCCGCAGGGCACCCAGACCGTATTTGTCCTCCAACACGGATATAACGCAGGCGAGGTGCCACACCATGCTCATATACACATACCCACAGAAGAAAACCGCAGTTATAAGAAGCAGGCCAAAAATAAAACCACCGAATTCAATTCGTTCTCTCTCACGGTGAATATGAGCAGAAAGAAGACCGAGATGAAGGCTGCATAATAGGCAAAACCCATGAAGAAAAACCAGAGGAAAGTTACCATAAGGCGCTTCCAACCCCTGGGAATGATGCTCATAACCCTCCCGTAGGAAATTTCCTTGCTTGTATAGATGGAAGCCACGGTATACACCACCGCCGCTGTGGACAGCAACGAGAAGGCAAAAACAAAGACTTCATAGGCCGCTAGAAAGACGAAGAGCTCTGTCCATTCCCAGGTTAATTCCCTCACAGTCCTATCGCCGGCCGGGGTGCCAGCCAATACCTGATAAAATGTTTCGTTCCAACGCATTTCATTGAGCAGATATTTGGAAACCAAGTTGTGCCCCAGAATTGCGAAACAAAGGGGCCCCTGAAGTGAAGCATGCGGGGGGATGTGCTCCAGAACGTAGCCGAGGCCATCATTGGAAAGGAGGAGATCGGGAGTGAGCTTGGGACAAAGATTCAACATCTGGAACAGAACTAACTGTTTCATCATAATTATTCAGAGGCTTGTGAACACGCCCTGCAATGACTCTGCAAACCAACATGGCTCGTTTCACAGGAAACTTTGTCAAATTTTCCTCACACAGATTGATGGACTTATGAGCTCTGAGGCTAGTGGAAGTGGTATATATTCCCTTCCCTTTGGCTAATCCCTTACTCAGCAACCCCCCCGTTCGAATAATGTTGCAGACATTGCACTCCAAGGAAGTACATAGAGTTGTTAATTCCATGGTACCCAGAGAACACATTATGGTAGTGCCATGGAACCTCAACATTTTGTTCCCATCAGCCAAGCATCGAGGATGCTTCTTGGGTAGTTTACTGGCCTTGTTCATCACTGTTTCTCGATATTCCTCATATATGGCCAGTGCCTTCTGCGTGTTATTCACCCTGAGAACTCTCTCAATCTTTCCATATTCAATCTGAGTTGAGCCAACTGGATTTGAAGATGATTTCCATAATAGTCCTGGTAGAATCACCTTCCTTCAGCTCAGTGACTGCCAATGCAGAAAAAATAAGCTAAAACCACGTTGAAATTTTTAAGAAAAGCCCAAGAAGAGACTTTGTAATTATAGAGACCACATTACAAAATGACACGGCATAAATGCATACAACAGTTATCATTCATATTCATATGCAGACCCTATGGAAAAAAACCCAAATGCCATAGCTGTCTGTAGGTAGAACTTTGAATAACTGAAAAAACAATATTGACATAGCTTTTATGTTAATTATTCTTCTGTATCCTTTTCAATATTAGATTTCTTAAATTTCTAGGCATGAAAAAAATGGATCTGCAGTTGGAAGCCTCTAAATCAATGGTGAGAAGTAGACATTTCTTTTAAAACATTAACAGTTAAAATATTTTCTATCTTTATATCTACTGCAGATAGTGCAGATTCCATGCATCTAACATATGCTAAAAATTTGCTTCATATCTGTTAGATACTCAAGTCTACAATTTACATAAGTTCAAAATAATAAGAAGAAACATTTCCTTTTACAACATTTACAGTTCCAGTGCAGATTCCATGCATTGTTGGATACTCAAGTCTGCAATTTACATAAACTCAAAATAATAATAAAAACATTTCCTTTTACAACATTTACATTTCCAGTGCAGATTCCATGCATTCAACAGATACCATAAACTTTGCTTCATATCGGTTAGATATTTAAATCTGCAATTTACATATACATTTCCAGTGCAGATTCCATGCATTCAACAGATACCATAAACTTTGCTTCATATCTATTGGATATTTAAATCTGCAATTTACATAAACTCGGAATAATAATAACAAACATCTCCTTTTACAACATCTACATTTCCATTGCTGATTCTATGCATCCAACAGATAAGATAAACTTATTTTGCAGAGAAACTTGGCTCCATATCCAATGGATATTCAAATCTGCAATTTATATTAACTAGAAACATTTCATTTTGCAACATTTACACTACTTTAGTAACATATGTTGATCTTAACATTGAATTTATTAAACTTCTGGCTATCAAAAGTCAATGGACATCTGCACTTTGAAGGTTAATAAATTCATGGTTGAAAGATGCATCTACGTACACAGACTATTCTTTTACAAAATTTTACACTCTTGATAACATCAGGAGACTTTTCTTTTGCAAACATTAACACTTCAGGAGACATTTTCTTTACAAGCATTTATATTCACTTAAAATAACTTCTCTTTAACAGCGTTTACACTCACTTCCAATAGCTTCAGTAACATATGTCCATCTTAACATTGAATTTATTAAACTTCTAGGTATTAAAAGTCAATCATGGAGATCTGGACATTGAAGCTTAATAAATCAATGGCTAACAGATATATCAATGCAAGTAGACATTTCTTATACAAACATTTACAATTGTAATAACTTAACATTGGATTTGCTAAGCTTCTAGGTATCAAAAAGTTCTTAAGAAATTGAAGGTTGAAAGATAGAACACTATTTCCTAAATTACAAACATATAAAATTCCATAAACTTAACAAACCCATTATAGTAAAAGAAACCACTGTTCAACTTCTTACTACCATGGTTAGCTGATGGCTCTGCAGTCCTTGAGCATTCATGCAATGTTGGCTGCACTCGAGGCAAATGCAGGCTTCATTGCTCATTTGAGCTTCTGGGTCCTGGAAAACTGGTGCACTGACCTTTCTGCGTGATGAAACAGAGGAGGGAAGATTTTTCTCAGGAGTTATGAGGTCTGACCCACATCCCTAAAATGTGAAATTCGAACTAGTATGAAGGCACAAACTGAACATTTTTTTTATTGGTATGTCTGTACCCTGATCTTTGTAAATATTCTTGTACTATGTATGTGCGCTAAAGCATGTATTGCTTTGCAATACTGACAATCTTATGTTGTAGCTCATCTCCATGCATGTGAAGACATTCTAGGGAATCTGGTAACAAGTGTACATCTTTGCCTTCACCTGATTTGATAGGGTCACGATCTTAGTGTAGATTCTTACAGATTACACCACATATTGGGCAATTGTTTCCTTTGTAACCTGTAAATATTCTGCAGTAAAAACTTGTTCTAAAGGATTCAGAAATGATTGAATTTCTTGTTGGACTTTTTCTTACGACCTCACCTCACCCACTAAACCAATAGAAAGGACTTTATGCACCTGAATAAGAGATTCCATCCCATTGAGAAGATGCTTATATGAATCTAACATCTTGTCCAAATCCTTTGGCTGATTGTCATGTGAATGGACCTTGATGTGAATTGAAACTTTATCAAATTCTATAGTTATCCCTTCCTTTCTTAGAAGTTCTTCATGGGTGCATTTATATATTAAGTGGTTCAGTGATGTATGTTATCGAATTTTGTTGTGGCTAGCTTGAGCATTGCTCCCCTTCCTTTATTTTTTCCTGCATAGTTGGGAATGTTGATGTAACTTAATGTAGGTTCATCATTTCTTGGTAGACTAGGTTCATGGCATCTTCTAATATTGTCACCTCTCCTTGAATAGATTATTGTAACTCTTTTTTTCTTAAATGAGTCACACACAAATCTTGATTTTCATTTTTTACTTGTCTGACTCTTTGTTCAGAAGTAGCAATCTTGGTCTAAAGATAAAAAACCTGTTTGTTCAATCTATTCACATTCATCTTTGTTGTTTTCATGAAGGCAGTTCCAGCTGAAGAAATATTTTTTGGCTTCATGGTGGTATTTATGATAATCTCCTTCTCCATAACCACCTATATGCGCTTAGTTGGGTTCTTCACATAGCACTTTTGTCTTTATTTCGTTATCTTACATTGGATTTGATTGAAAGTGAGTCTAGTGATATCTAACACTTCTTCTTCTTCCTCCTGTGGGATCCCTATTTCTTGTAATGGAAAATTCCCACCAATTATTGGAGTGGAAGATGAAAAATAAAATGGAGGAAAATATAACTACTTCTCAGACCCTAGTGACTTCTCGTCATCTATTGTTTTTCTTTATTTCACTTGGAGGAGATCTTGTTCAATGTTTTTAGCAAAAGCCTACTGTTTTCTTTTGGCTTCCTCTTCTTCTCTCTGCTTCTTGTCTTCTTCTACTTCTTCTTTGTTCCTCCTCAACTTTTCTTTTTAATTCCTCTTGTTCTTGTTTCTTCCTCATCTTATTTCTTCTTTCATTCTACTTCATCTTCTCTTTGCTCATCCTCTTCTTTCCTTTGTTTATCTTCTCCTAACTTCTTTCTACGTTCTTCATCTTGATGTTTCTTCAAAAAATATTCCTCTTGTGTCCTCTGATTTTTCTCTCATTGTTTGCATTACTCCTCTTCTATTTTCCTTTTCATTTCTTGTTTTCTTTGAGATATTGCTACATTCCTTTGTTCTAGGTTTTCCTCTCCATCGCTTTCTCCTCCCTTTTTTTACTCTTAATTAGTATCTTATTGTTGGTCGCCCTTTGTTTCTTTTGTTTTCCATTCTTGTTTTAATGTCCCTTTTTCCTTTTAAGGAAATCTCTTTTGTCCTCGAGACTCATGCTTTCCCTGGTTTCATCATCTCATTGCTCTTCCTCTTCTTCTTGTTGGTCATTCAGACCAAATTCCCTAGAAGCATTATATAAGTTCTTGAATTTATCTTCTTCATCTCCCTTATAATTTCTATAAGACTAGCCAACACCAACTTCTTTACAATTCATTGTTACAACACCTTTTGGATCATACTTCTGGAGACTCAAATCAACAAAATAGAAACCTTTTATTTCCTTGGATTTTGCTCCAGCTTCTTTGAAATTTTCAAGAGAGTATGCTCCAATTGTTAAAGGGAACACAAGAAATGGTCCCTTTTACCCTTTTCTAGTGTCTTAGACAACCTAGTGGTTAATTGGTAGCAAAATTCTTGCAAGAGGATTCTATTTGTTACTATTGTCGATAGAGAATGAGGAGTTGTGTATGTGCCAAAAACCTTGATACACATTGCTTCCCTAATCGATAACCAATATTCCATCTCGGTGAGGGTATTTTGAGCCTTCTCTGACATACAAGGTCGGTCATGACCGAAGAGTTCCTGATATATAGGAGCAATAAAAGATTTTGCAGTGGTTTTGAATGAAGATTTGTAACCTGAGTTCCAAAACATATTATAGTAAATATGTATTGGCTCAAGTACCTTTGGGGTCCATTTCAAACCCCACCCTTTGAAATGACATTTTGTGGAAACTGAATCAAGAAGATAAGATGCCATGTAAAATTCTGACGATTCACTTTTCTTTGGATTCTTAGCTATTTGAATATTTATCTTGAGTGTAGATGCCAGGAGACTCACCCAATTGAATATGGTTCCTTTAGTGGCTATTATGTGCATCATAGGTACCCATGACCCAAGGAAAGTATCTATATCTACTCTCCCGTACAATATTTTCAAATGGATACCATCAATTGATACACCTTTCTAAGGCCATCCATATTATAGATTTGGTTTTCCCTAACCCTAAACTTAGTGGGTTCCTTCCACCATGATTTCAAAATTTCTTCGGTGTCTTTGTCAACCATATAGTGCGGAAAGATTCTTCTCGTTCAGGTAGCTTGTAGTAAGTAGTAATGCTGACTACATTGAAGGATGCCAAAATTTCTCCATCATGCCTCCTAATTGCCCAATGATCCTCATTTTCATGTTACAATAACCAATCTATGGTCTTGGCACAAAAAAACATTGGTGGGTGTGCAACTACTTTATGTAACTGAGATATTATGATATTGATATATACGTTGAATTATTCTCTATCTTGAGGGATGTCTTGGTTGGCAAACTCTAAGTAAATTTCCCACTAGGTTAGCTTCATCTTCTTGTTAATATTGCAAGTTGTGTTTCCATAAATTGGAAGAGTAGGTGTGTTTTCTACAACTCCCTTTATTCTACTTCCTACTCTAGAAAAACTCATGCCAAAACCTTTGCAAGACCTTTTTTCTTTCGATGGTGCCATCTCTTTGGAGAAGGATGAAATGTTGATGCAATCCATATTGATGCCTCCTATCATTTCAAAAATGTGATCCAAAGATGACAATGTTAATGTGAATAAAATTAACACCAAACACATATAAAATATGATTGTGGGGTCACAGGCATAAAATATAGGTGTATCACTTGGATGCAATTTGGATCGGTAAGAAGGTTGCAATCTCAATTGGTGAGATAGGTTCCATAGAATCTTAAAAGCACATGTTGTAATAAGAATTAGTAGGTCACCAGGTTGCACTAGAGAGCAAATCACAAAAGAGATTGAATCTCATGAGTGCACATATGCCACTGTGAGTCCAGGGGCAGTCTGAGTGAATTGAAAAAGGAGAAAGTTACAAGTTGTGTGGAAAATTAGGTCGAATTTGTAGTTGACCCTCTCTAATGCAATCTACAACTATGTGTCTAAGGACGAGAGAGGATGACTCGCATGGTCACGTGATGGAAAAAATCACATGATTGTTTGCCTCATAAATGACGACTTACGACTAAGCAGTGATGAAATATATGATCACAGGTCACAAGAGGGAAAGGCACACCTATGAGTGAATTTGTAATTTGGTAAGGGTCATGACTTATGATTGTGATCATATTACAGCTTGAGTTATGAGCACTGTAAACTTTGGTTAAGTTGGGTTCAAGGTTTAGGCAGCCTCACAGAGATTTTTCCCAATCGCTTGGACTCAAACCCTAAAATCCTAGCAGAATAAGCAGAAAGGAACCACATGAACCTATATGAGTTGGGGTTTGGACTAAGGAAGGTGCAATGCGATTTGGGGAGTGTCACTTAAGGGAGGTGTCATAGGAATAAATGGAGGCTATGAAGTGGAGATAAATGGATGGTGAATGAATGAGGGTCATAAAGGTATAAGAGTCGACTTAGTGGTGTGAAGCAGGGAGATTAAGACGCACAGTTGTGTGGTGGGGAGCTAGGGCAACAAAGGGGGCAAGGTTATTTTTATTTACAGTTAGGGAAGGAATATGAAGGTTCTAGGAGGAAATTGTAGAGTCAAGAAGCCGAAGAATGAGACAAGTGTCAAAACTATTGATGAGAAGGGAAGATGAGGAGAATCTTACATATTGGGGTTTCAAGGTAGTCATTCCATGGAGGAATCCACTCATTCAGATGTAGAGTGATAATGAAATAGAGGAGAGGGGCAATGATTTTATAAAGCATGCACATGCAGCGAGAGGGGTTACAAAAGGAGAGTGTGCGTGGATAAGGTTGCATGCAACCAACTTTAGACGGAGATTGCAAAAAGTGTTTGGGTCAAGAAGAAGGTCATGTACGACCTACTTGAAGGATGTCACAAGTTAAGGGTGCACCAAAGAGTCGTCGCATGCAACTTATCACTGAGGGGTCGTAACGTCGCACCAAAATTGGGTGACACATTGTCATGACAACACAAATCCGACTATGTGACTAATAGGGCCAATTAGTGTACAATAAGAGATCACATATGACTAACAAATGTAGGGGTAACAATTCACAACAACGATTGATGGAGTAACTTGCAAATAGGCTCATCAAATGTGACTTTGTGACTTTAATAATTGGGCGAGAGGGAAGGTAACAAGTCACATGTCTAGGGATTAGATGGAATCTCACCAATGCGACTAGCGACTTATAGAGAAACCTTGTTTTAGCCTTTTCAAGATAGGATTTTTCTAAGTCCCAAAGACCCTAAATATGTAAAGGGATAGTGAAACCCTAAGAGACCATAGGCAAAGATTGAAAGAAGGTATAACATAAGGGGGCTCCAAAATTTTGAAATGAGTTAAATTTTGGGGTTTTTGTAGCTCCTACAACATTTTATGGATCACAAATCTACTTTTAGGTAACTCTTCTCCCTTGTTTATGGTTTGATTTGTTGGTCTAACAAGAAGTAGTCAGTAATTGCTCTATCTACCATAGAGGTATAATATCAGGGAGTTATCAATGAAACTACTAAAGCCGGCCAATTTCATCACCCTCTCACTATGTTTTGTATGTAGTACTGTCACCTATCTATTATGTTTTTTGATAATCAAAGTACCATTTAGATCTCATGAGATCTAGTTCACCAATAGTGGACCAAGCACATTGAAATTCATATGCACTTAATTTGAGATCTTATTCATGGGTAGGTGATTGATTTTAGATACTTTTCCAACAATTAAGAAAATTTGTGACATTTTCACTAAACCTTTCATAGAGAACATGTTTCTTCATTTATGAGTTTTTATAGGAGTGCAAGTGGCTTCTTCTTCAAAGCATACTGCATAGTCTTCTCATTCTATTTTCTAGAGGTTTTTTTCACCCATTAGGTTTTTCTCTCTCTTTCTTTTAGAGGGATTTCCCTTTTTAAAATCAGAGCATAATATGGCTTCACATTTTCCAATAACCATCTCTATTGCCAAATAATCACCTTGGTTATGCTTATGGGGGGGTTGTTGGTACATGTTAGGTTGCATGTTTATGATTACTTATCTTTTCTTCCTTGCTTTATGGATCAGGTGACATGCACATTTTTTATGATGCTTCTTAAATATCTAAAAGGGAGTCACTATTTTGTATTACATACATTGTTTTTCTTTCCCATCAATTAGTTATTTAATGAATATAGAGAAAAGTGATATCATTACAACAATCTACTGTTTCACTCCGTCTACAATATGATTTTCAAACTCTTAATATTGGGTGGTTTTGTAACCACTAGAAATGCATATTTGTAGCTTATGTTGAACATAATTTTTTATGTTGGTTTCATTCCAAAATAAGTGATTTTGAAATTTTCCAAAATAAGTGAATATTTACACAGATCAGGGTACAGACATACCAATAAAAAAAATGTTCAGTTTGTGCCTTCATACTAGTTCGAATTTCACATTTTAGGGATGTGGGTCAGACCTCATAACTCCTGAGAAAAATCTTCCCTCCTCTGTTTCATCACGCAGAAAGGTCAGTGCACCAGTTTTCCAGGACCCAGAAGCTCAAATGAGCAATGAAGCCTGCATTTGCCTCGAGTGCAGCCAACATTGCATGAATGCTCAAGGACTGCAGAGCCATCAGCTAACTAACCATGGTAGTAAGAAGTTGAACAGTGGTTTCTTTTACTATAATGGGTTTGTTAAGTTTATGGAATTTTATATGTTTGTAATTTAGGAAATAGTGTTCTATCTTTCAACCTTCAATTTCTTAAGAACTTTTTGATACCTAGAAGCTTAGCAAATCCAATGTTAAGTTATTACAATTGTAAATGTTTGTATAAGAAATGTCTACTTGCATTGATATATCTGTTAGCCATTGATTTATTAAGCTTCAATGTCCAGATCTCCATGATTGACTTTTAATACCTAGAAGTTTAATAAATTCAATGTTAAGATGGACATATGTTACTGAAGCTATTGGAAGTGAGTGTAAACGCTGTTAAAGAGAAGTTATTTTAAGTGAATATAAATGCTTGTAAAGAAAATGTCTCCTGAAGTGTTAATGTTTGCAAAAGAAAAGTCTCCTGATGTTATCAAGAGTGTAAAATTTTGTAAAAGAATAGTCTGTGTACGTAGATGCATCTTTCAACCATGAATTTATTAACCTTCAAAGTGCAGATGTCCATTGACTTTTGATAGCCAGAAGTTTAATAAATTCAATGTTAAGATCAACATATGTTACTAAAGTAGTGTAAATGTTGCAAAATGAAATGTTTCTAGTTAATATAAATTGCAGATTTGAATATCCATTGGATATGGAGCCAAGTTTCTCTGCAAAATAAGTTTATCTTATCTGTTGGATGCATAGAATCGGCAATGGAAATGTAGATGTTGTAAAAGGAGATGTTTGTTATTATTATTCCGAGTTTATGTAAATTGCAGATTTAAATATCCAATAGATATGAAGCAAAGTTTATGGTATCTGTTGAATGCATGGAATCTGCACTGGAAATGTATATGTAAATTGCAGATTTAAATATCTAACCGATATGAAGCAAAGTTTATGGTATCTGTTGAATGCATGGAATCTGCACTGGAAATGTAAATGTTGTAAAAGGAAATGTTTTTATTATTATTTTGAGTTTATGTAAATTGCAGACTTGAGTATCCAACAATGCATGGAATCTGCACTGGAACTGTAAATGTTGTAAAAGGAAATGTTTCTTCTTATTATTTTGAACTTATGTAAATTGCAGACTTGAGTATCTAACAGATATGAAGCAAATTTTTAGCATATGTTAGATGCATGGAATCTGCACTATCTGCAGTAGATATAAAGATAGAAAATATTTTAACTGTTAATGTTTTAAAAGAAATGTCTACTTCTCACCATTGATTTAGAGGCTTCCAACTGCAGATCCATTTTTTGCACGCCTAGAAATTTAAGAAATCTAATATTGAAAAGGATACAGAAGAATAATTAACATAAAAGCTATGTCAATATTGTTTTTTCAGTTATTCAAAGTTCTACCTACAGACAGCTATGGCATTTGGGTTTTTTTCCATAGGGTCTGCATATGAATATGAATGATAACTGTATTGAAAAGGATACAGAAGAATAATTAACATAAAAGCTATGTCAATATTGTTTTTTCAGTTATTCAAAGTTCTACCTACAGACAGCTATGGCATTTGGGTTTTTTTCCATAGGGTCTGCATATGAATATGAATGATAACTGTTGTATGCATTTATGCCGTGTCATTTTGTAATGTGGTCTCTATAATTACAAAGTCTCTTCTTGGGCTTTTCTTAAAAATTTCAACGTGGTTTTAGCTTATTTTTTCTGCATTGGCAGTCACTGAGCTGAAGGAAGGTGATTCTACCAGGACTATTATGGAAATCATCTTCAAATCCAGTTGGCTCAACTCGGATTGAATATGGAAAGATTGAGAGAGTTCTCAGGGTGAATAACACGCAGAAGGCACTGGCCATATATGAGGAATATCGAGAAACAGTGATGAACAAGGCCAGTAAACTACCCAAGAAGCATCCTCGATGCTTGGCTGATGGGAACAAAATGTTGAGGTTCCATGGCACTACCATAATGTGTTCTCTGGGTACCATGGAATTAACAACTCTATGTACTTCCTTGGAGTGCAATGTCTGCAACATTATTCGAACGGGGGGGTTGCTGAGTAAGGGATTAGCCAAAGGGAAGGGAATATATACCACTTCCACTAGCCTCAGAGCTCATAAGTCCATCAATCTGTGTGAGGAAAATTTGACAAAGTTTCCTGTGAAACGAGCCATGTTGGTTTGCAGAGTCATTGCAGGGCGTGTTCACAAGCCTCTGAATAATTATGATGAAACAGTTAGTTCTGTTCCAGATGTTGAATCTTTGTCCCAAGCTCACTCCCGATCTCCTCCTTTCCAATGATGGCCTCGGCTACGTTCTGGAGCACATCCCCCGCATGCTTCACTTCAGGGGCCCCTTTGTTTCGCAATTCTGGGGCACAACTTGGTTTCCAAATATCTGCTCAATGAAATCCGTTGGAACGAAACATTTTATCAGGTATTGGCTGGCACCCCGGCCGGCGACAGGACTGTGAGGGAATTAACCTGGGAATGGACAGAGCTCTTCGTCTTTCTAGCGGCCTATGAAGTCTTTGTTTTTGCCTTCTCGTTGCTGTCCACAGCGGCGGTGGTGTATACCGTGGCTTCCATCTATACAAGCAAGGAAATTTCCTACGGGAGGGTTATGAGCATCGTTCCCAGGGGTTGGAAGCGCCTTATGGTAACTTTCCTCTGGTTTTTCTTCATGGGTTTTGCCTATTATGCAGCCTTCATCTCGGTCTTCTTTCTGCTCATATTCACCGTGAGAGAGAACGAATTGAATTCGGCGGTTTTATTTTTGGCCTGCTTCTTATAACCGCGGTTTTCTTCTGTGGGTATGTGTATATGAGCATGGTGTGGCACCTCGCCTGCGTTATATCCGTGTTGGAGGACAAATACGGTCTGGGTGCCCTGCGGAAGAGCAAGGATCTCATCAAAGGAAAGCGGATCACGGCCTTCTTGCTGGACATTCATTACCTCATATTCACCGGAATTATTGGATGGATTTTCGGATTTGCTGTTCTTCACGGGCACCGCTACGGGGTCAGCAGTGCAGGGACAGGCGCGTATGGGACGATCCTTGTTGGGTTGCTGTGTTTTATTAACTTGATGGGGCTGTTGACACAGAGCGTGTTTTACTTTGTGTGCAAATCTTACCACCATGAGAGCATAGACAAATCCTCTTTGTCTGATCACCTGGAAGTTTACCTGGGCGACTATGAGCCTCTCAAGAGCAGCAACATTCAACTGGAAGATCTGCATGCCTCTGTATAGTCTGAAATAATCCTACTCTCTGCAGCGAATAATTTTCAAATTGAGTTGGCGCGATTGCCATAGGCTTGTTAATGCATTGGCGGGGTTGGTGAATTTGACAGAGGCAGTCAGCCTGCGAGGTGACGGTGACGGAGCTAACGGAGATCACGTTCCGGCGAGGTGACGGAGACGGAGACGGAGACGGAGAGGGAAAGGCCGGAGACGGAGAGGGAAAGGTCGTTTGCGTGGTCGGAATAATGCACTTTTCGGATGATCGGAATCTCCGAAAAGTCGCATTATAGACTACTCCGTTAGGACACATAAGTTCCTCTATACTGCATTTAATTAATATGGGTGCCTGAGATAAGGCAATTTTTATGTCTTGGGCAGTGAGACCACGTGTTTTCATTCACTCAAACTTGGATTTCAACAGCCGATCAGCATTGAAAGCGAGAATAGATGGGTTTTTGGTAATGAGGTTCCTTACCCGGTCATTCGTGAATCCCAAATTTGTCAAGAACTGAATGGCTTGTTGGGCTGTAGAAGTGGATCTCGTTCTGACAAAGGTTGGCCTTATTTTGAGGATTCTTGAAAGCTCGGACTAGTGCAACCCACATTCGTTGAGTAAGAAATCCAAAATGAGGCATGTGTTCCGCTAATGGGTAATCTCTGGGGCTTTCATTAGCAGAAATGGATGTATAGATATGGGTATCAGAATCATTTTGATGTTTCAGTGCAATTGTGGCTGTTGTGGTTGCAGCGGCGAGGGCAACCATTTCCATTGGCAAGTGCAACCATTTCCATGGCATGTTAATTTAATCAAATGGCATCCTTGATACTCTGCAATGAATTGTAACTACTTTCCCTTCATCCAATGGTGGAACTCTTTTCAATCATCTAACACATAATCTTATGGCCCATAATGATGACAAGTGGGCAAGAGAGG
>APFE031424729.1:0-11774 GCA_000404065.3 Pinus taeda
ATACCGAGGAGAGAATGAACCATCGGATCACTACATATCGTGACCGTCGGATTGTAAGTTACAAAATGCACAACGGTAAAGAAACACACTTTACCTAACTCTATACCTAACTCTATACTAGACCAAGTTGAACTTAACTATTTCCTATGTGTCGGAATATCCTAACAGAGTGAGACTGGTATAATTTTGTAAAATGATATCACTATTGTAAACTTTTCTTAATGGAATAATTTTTTTTTGTCAATTGTCTAAGTCTTGAGATGACCACAGGCTTAACCTTTGACTTGAGAAACTATGACCTCAGGGCATTTAAGCTGTCAAAATCATCCAAGTATCGTACTCGACGTAGGCCACACCAACTCTTAACATCGATGGATTTTTTCCATCCGAGTTTCGAATTAGCGGCCTTCACATCACAAAGTGACTTAATAGTACAACCAATAACCATATACTATATGCAACATCGGCTTACTAGAAGACTTTTAACTTATATATACAATTTTTCAATTTGATATGATTTTTATTTATTTTTTTTGTAATTTGAATAAGTAAAAATTCTTTATTAATAACTATAATTATTTTTAAATTTAATTAATTTTGTTATTAATTTGATCGAGCCTAATCAATAGACAGGAAAAGATTAGATTACAACTAATCTCATATGCTGATATGCAAGTGCACATTGAAATATCATATAACGTCACTAATGAGGAGTAAAAACACTTAAGTATTGTGGACTAAAGAGTACTACTTTCTAATTTTATGCAACCACTGCACTTACGACGATCTTAACTTTAATCTACTTCCTATATAAATATTAACCACATATATAGTAATATATATATAATATAATAATAATATAGCTATAATATAATAATAAAATAGTATAATAATAATAATATATATAAAATATATATATAATGTTTTTTTTGTGAAGTAAAATTTTATATTCTTAAAACCACTATTATGTATCAAGATGCTTTGAAATATGTCATTGCATGCCACTGTGAAAACTAAAAACTAATCCAAGCATACAATTTTAGTTTCATGAGAAATCGTAAAAAAACTTTACTAAGAATAAATGAAATTCTAGCAAAATTGTCTAAAATAAATGGACTCTAGGGCTATTCTTTAAGAAAAAACTAAGGTAAACGAGTGAAAAAAAAAATTACATATAAACCATTCAGTGCTTTCCAAAATATGAGGCTTCAATAGGGATGATATCCTCATTATCTCCTAGAGAATAACACAAAGCAAGGGGCAAGTTGTGGCAGGATTCGATTTTCTCGAGTTTGCTGTTGATTGTATGTACTAACATCTACAATCATCCATTTGGAGGATAATCTCGTCTCTAACAATGTTCCTGTCCATCAACACTTGAACTAGCAACAAATTTAAATGCCATTAGAAGTTTACTAAGTGCATATTGGTTGTGACAGCTTAGGGAGATACTTGTGTCTCATTCTCAACCCACTACCTCTACAAGCACCTCAAAGCATGTTAAATAGTGCGACTCATCCACTATATCTTGGTATATTTGGAAAATTTCTTCCTATATGCTTAAGAGTGATTCCCTGTACTAACTGGTCAATCTCTCTGCCCATTTCTAGGCTTTGGAACCTTTGAGCTTGAAATAATAGGCTACATGTTGATGTACCTGAACACATTTTCTCAAGATAGTGGCCACCAAAAAGGGAATATTTGCATAACTAGGAAGAAGGTTTGATGAGGAGCTAAAATAACTAAGGTGAGGGTGACAAGGATAGAAATACAAGAGTAGAGGAGGTGGGATAAACCAAAAGATGATTTGAAACACAAATGGAAACATGAAGGATTATGGTCAACATGATCTAGCAAGGGAAAGCCATGGATAAATTTAGGCATGAATGAGGTGATGATAATGGAAGAGGCCCATATAAATGATGGATATTGGCGCATCCTTACATAAATAATAGGAAAGTCCACAGCCCTTGCTATAATGGATGAAGCACGAAAAAGAAAAAACTCAAACTAGGCAAATAGCTTCCCTCACCCCATTGAAATACTTGCAACCAATTTGGTTGTGTTAATCTAGTGCTTATCACTATAACCAAGATGTACAATAAAATTCTACATGCAAGGCATAATTTTTCATCTGTGTATGTTAGGAGATGGCTTTGTGTGCCACACTCATTTTCCACCTATAGACATAACCAATGTGTAGCATGAGATCTAGCTTGCTTACAACATCAGGTAGCCAAGTACGGGAGGAGTTAACAAACTATTGTCAGTGCAAGTGCCAAGAGATATCCAACATTAGTATATATTAGAGAGAGATGATCAACTCAACGAAGGTGGAGTAATTGTGCATTAAACCTGAGACTAATAAGATACACACTTGAAACTACATAGGGTTGGAAATGCCACATTTCCTATTTCTTAAAACCGGTGGGTTGATGATTTGATACTTCACATTTGTCCCATTCAATCACCTCATTATTATATATATATATAACCCATAAAATATTATTTTGATTTTTTGAAATTTTAAATCTCATAATATGAATATATATTTTACAATCCTATCTATTTAATAAACTTTATATAAGATAGTGTTGGACTATATTAATAACCATTAATATTATGAAAATTAACTTACCCCCAATATAATATTGCAATAAATAAAGTAAAAAATTATTATTTAATAATTAAATAATTTTGAAAATTATTTAATAAAAATTTCAATTATAATAATGAAATTAATGTATAAATTTATTTATTAACAAATTTATTTCTACATTGAAATAAAAAATTTTCTATAAATAAAATTTTAAACATAATGTCAAACTTTAATAATCTTTTAACATAAAACAAAATTAAAAAAAAAATAATCTCCATCTGCGACACTAAATAAAATCTCCACCTACAACTCTCCCTTCGATCCAACCTGGTTAAAGCACCCTCGTGAAAACCAAAGCATTTGGTTTCATAGTTCACATATTATCTCCATGCTTAGAATGTGCCTTGCAAATGTATCCGCTTCTATTAAAATCGTATTTAATGCGTATTTCCCACCATTTCCCTAGTATGATGATCCTAGTCTAAAATAGGAACTGTTTTTACATTCATGTTTAACTGCAAATTTTTCCTTTTCCTTCTTAAGGCGAACAATTCCTATGTATTATCCGGAACTTTTCCTCTTAACTAGTTATTATATATAGCTCACCAACGTGTGCTAAAGAAAAAGTCAATTAAAGAATATATATATTATATATATATATATATATAATTTCTTTGGTTTTTGTCCAATATATTTAACATTTATAACTTATTTCTATTAATAATAAAATATTATATATATTATTTTTATAAATAATTATTGTAATTTCTTAATATTTTGTTTTTTATAAAAAATAAAAATTATACATATTTCTACTAGAAATATGTTATAATCATATTGTAACCTATGTTACTTTATTCATTTAGATTTGTTTATCTTTATTTACTTGTGAAATTATCAATATAAGAATATTATAAGTCAAGTATACATTAAATTAGTTTATATTGATGTTAATTTAGATTTATTAAACGTTTAAGTTTCAGAAGTGATTTCCAAGTTTTGATGATGAACTACACTTAGTGGTTCGAAACCAGTCGACAACTAAATTTGATGTGTGATTTACTGGAAGTATTCTCTTATAACATTGTGAATCACAAAAGTTTGCATTCTAAAAAGTGATAAGTTTGCATTTTGAAAAGTGATTTTTTTTGTGTGAATAAGATAGAATATATTACTGCACATAAGTGGTATTTACAAAGAGGGTTGGGTTGTGCGAGAAAAACACTCCAGCACCAGAGCCAACATCACAAGGCTTTATACCTCAAATTGGCCAATTTTTACATTGAATTTAACGAAAAAGAGGGAGAATCTTTGAGATATCCTGAGAAAATTTACAAAAAACAGTTGTGTTGAGAATTTCTCCCATGATGTAGAAGGGAGGGATAATAGCGATGAAGGCAAAAATTTCCCTAAAATCCTTATTTTCAATGATTTGCAAACCGCTAAGAGCTCTCCAATGACCAAGAGGCTAAGAGGTACTTTGAAGACATAAGAAAAAGAGTGGTCACCTTGGGTGCTAAGGGTTTCCCTCCATAGGGTCATCGTCCAGGAAAATGGGCACCTCTTAAGTACTATCTTCCAACGTAACTAGAGCATGACTGGAGGAAGCGCCAACAGCCTCCTTCTTGCCACTGGGAGATCCTTTGCAAGGCGATCAGACACCCATGGCAACACGTTTCTTCAACGTGGTGTAATATAGAGAGTCCTTGGTTACAAAGAGACAGTAGTGCATAAAATCAACATAGACCACAAACATTTCCCTTAGCATGTCAATTTTTTCTTCCACGACATTGGAGGTTTCAACCTGCCCCTACATCGCAAGGTCGAGGATCATTTTAAGTTGCTAGGAGAGGTCAATTACGTGAGCATATAAATTTTCCCTTCTCTTGGTGAGACCCGAGTCAGGGATCCACTCAAATTCCACTACCACCTCTTTGGAGGATACCCTACGCCTTAGGACCCTTGCTTGAGCTTTCAGCTTAGCAATCCTTTTCTGTGTCTCAGGATTAACAACAATGGCATCATTCAAATCAAATCTATTGGTGGATGATTTGCCTTTAGTGGTGGGTGGAGTGCCTAGGTTGCTCCAGCAGGAGGGATCATGGTTGCGGCCACTAGGGCTAGAACCAAGTCTCGACACCATGATAGGGGGGGAGGGAATAACCAGGCCAAACAAAAAAGGGGGCGCCAGGAGAAAGAAGACACTAGAACAAGCAAGGTGATGGGGAGGAGCAGGGGGGAGGGGATATACAAAGGGGTGGGAGAGCATAGAGGGGTGACATGGCCTAAGGCGGGGAATGAATGCGGGTCATAGGAGGTATGAAAATTTAGTGATGGAGGTTGTACCAGAGAGGGATGAAGGGATGTATAGATGATGCAAAGGAGGGGATGCAAAGATTATATTTGCGCTAGCAGCGAGGCTGACATTGGGATTGCAACTCAGGGAAGATTTCATTTAGTACCACTTATGGCTGAGTGACTACTTTCATTATGATTAACACTTGATATCTCAAAGCAATTGGAACCTGTTGTGTTGTTTCTCCTTTTCATTAATGGTCTCACACTGCTAACATAGAAAACCATTTTCTAGGTCAGTCCAAGCAAGCGATCGTAAATGAAGGTTTCCCATTGTAACCTCATTTGCCAACCTGTCAGCAAGGTCATTCCCTTTACCCTTGAAATCTTGGATATGAAGCCTACTGACCTTCTCTATGTGGCCCTTTATCTGTTGGAGGATTTTGTTTAGAGACTAATTGTCCGACAGTCGTGAAGCCTCCATGCCTTGTTGTAACTTACGGCTGGCTTGAGTTGCTAACATTGAGTCCCCTTTGATGATTAGAGGACCAAAGTTGTGGAGTTTGGATATGTCCAACCCATGTTCAAGGGCCTGTAATTCAGCTGCACTATTTGTAGTGTTGTTGAGATTACTCGCATAGATCCATATGATTTTCCCTTAAGATTTCCAGAAAACACCCTTGCAGCCTGATTTTCCTAGGTTTCCTTTCGCTGCCCCCCTCATAGTTTAATTTGAGAATACTTGTCTCCGAGGGAGACGGATGGTCAATTGTTCCCTGATTACTTGGAACCCTTGAGGTCGTGGGGTAATGGGTGAGATGAAGATCCATAAGGGTAAGAATACATTGTTCTGAATGACTAGGAGGATCACTAGGGCTCTTGAGAGTGGAGGAAGCCACAATTTCCATGACAGTATGCTTGACTAGGGACAAAACAACTTCTTTTAGTTTGTGGTTTCCCCTTAAGATTATCGCATTTCGCTTCTTCCACAGAGCCTAGAAAATGATACCTGGAATATAATTCCAAGGTCTATTCACCAAGGGATTAGGGAAAAAGAAGGATCTACATTTCTATATAGTATTGAGGATGGAGGAGATCTCTCTATCTAAGACTTTGAAAACTAAATATACCTAGTTCCAAAAATTGTTAGCGAAGGCAAAATAGTTTAGCAAATGGTTAGATGTTTCTTTACTATACTCACAAATATTGCATCTAGAGAGGCCAGTGAAGCCTTTCTTCCTTAAGTTGTCGAAGGTTATTTTTTTTATGCATGATGAGCCATAAGAATAGGGTGATTTTAGGCCAGTGTTTTCTCTCCCATAGAGTTTTCCATTTGTGTTCATGTTGACATTGCTCGTGGAGTGTAATGTAGTTATAAGCCTCTTTTAGGTTGAAGTGACTAGTCAAATTCTGCCCCATATGATCTTATCCTCATCGATTTCATATTGATTTTTTTTTCTTGGAGTTTTATCAAGGCTCCTGCCATTCCAGAACGTTAGGTAGGGGGTCCCAATCTTTTTCATCCAGTCATTCCCTCTAGGTGTCCCTGTCACTGCTAGGCTTCCAGTAATAGGCAACCTTGTTCTTCCCCTTGTTATGCATGTTTATCCCATCCTATATAAATTGTTCTTTATTTATTTCTAGCCTTTGTTTACAGACGTCTTCCTAAAACAGAGCTTTTTCCCTGCTTCCAATCTCCCAAAAATTGTGCTTTTTGATGTTTGCTTTGTTGTCCCAAGCATGACTCCAAATGGCAAAGCCCTTGGTGATCCCATTGAGCCTCATGAGATGCTCATTCGAGTTGGTAGTAACATAATTCTCTTTCCAAATGATGCCCCAGGAGGAGTTTGGGTTTGGAATCCATCTCGACCACATTTTGGCTCCAAGGGATTGTGCTAAGAGCTCAAGGTCCCTCAAACCAAGACCTCCTACTTTTTTAACAACGTGTCCCAAGCCAGAAGCATCCACTTTTGCTTTTTATCTAAACTTCTCCAAATGAAGTTTCTCCAGAGGTTTCTAATAATGTTTGAGATGGATTTGGGGGTCGCAAGAGCAAAGTACATATATTCAGGAATGGCTTGCACTACAAACATGACTAAAACCAAATGACCTACTGAATTGAGAGTTTTGAAGGTCCTGTTAGCTAGTACTTTTTCCATTTTGGTGATAAGATATTCCCATATTGAATGAGTCAGATGCTTATCAATGAGTAGGAATCCCAAGTATTTGGAAGGGTGGTTGCATCTTTGAAATTATATGATTATGGCAACTTTTCCTTTGGATAGCTAGAGGGGTGTTGAAGAAAAGTAGGTGCCAGAAGCTTTAGAAAAACTAGAGAGGATGGCTTTGAAGGATAAGGTTTCTTTGATAGTAGGGAGGCCTATTAACAAGGTATCATCAACAAATTTTTGATGAGTGGAGGGAGGAGCAGAGGCATAAAGCTTGAGGCCAAATAGGGCATTACTGGAAGAGGTAGCCATGATGGATCTACTAAGGTGCTTGACCATAATGAAGGAAAGGAAACGAGAAATAGGATCCCCTGTATGATACCTTCGGAAGGGCAGAAGGTTGAGATGGGGAGCCATTTAGGAGAATCAAGAAAAAGCCCTAGAAACCATTTCCATGATCCATTTTATGTAGTCCTTGTGAAAACCAAAAGTTGCTAAGACACCTTTCATATACTCCCAACTAATTTTATCAAAGGCTTTAGACATATCCAATTGCATCAACATATCAGTCTTTATATAAACTTTAAGGGAATGAATCAATTCATGGGAAAGTATGATGCTATACAAGGTTTTCCTTCCTTCCGCATAATCTGATTGGTGAGAGGAAATCAAAAGAGACAGGATGGTTTTTACTTTATTGGCCAAGACTTTTGAGATGATCTTGTAGGTGAAATTGGAGAGGGCGATAGGGAGAAATTTATCCAGGGAGTCAGTGCCTTCATCCTTGGGAATTAAGGTTAGAAAAGTGGAATTTAGGGCTTTTAAAATATATTTTTGAATTCTAGACTTCCTCCCATAAGGCATGAACCTTATCTTTTATCAGGGGCCAATAGGCTTTGTAGAAATCTATGGTGAAACCATCCAGACCTAACGCTTTACGATTGGACATAGTCATTACTAATTCCTACACCTATTGCATATAGAATTTTCTCAGGAGCATTTTATTGTGATCCTCGGTGAGGATAATTAGAATGATGTTCGTTATTCCCTGAATAACCCTTGCCCTGTCTGTTCTAGGCTTAGTTAGGAGATTGTTGAAGAACTTATTTAGTTCGGAAACAATGTCCTCATGAGAGTGGATAAGGTTTTTGTCTCTAGTTTTTAGGCCCAAAACCATATTATGTATTTTGTGTTGCATAATCGAATGGTGAAAGAATATTGAACTACTTTCACCACACTTAAGCCAGTTAATGCGGGATTTTTGATGCCATAACTTTTCTTTTTGAGAGACCCTTTCCTCCAAACATTTTCGGAGATTAAGATCTTCCCAATTCCTTTGTTCATTGATGCCCTTGCTAATGATTTGATGTTGGAGGATTTCCATTCTAAGTTCCAAGTGCCTTTTATCTGTGTTAATGTTGCCAAAAGTTTCCTTGTTCCAGAGTTTGATCTCATTTTTTATGAGCTTCTGTTTTTGTTGGAATTCATACATCTTGTTTTCGGTTTGGGACATTGGGGTAATCCACCATTCTTTCATTTTTTCCATCAAATCGAGGTGCTCCATCAAGAAGGATTCAAATCTAAAGGGTTTGTTCTTCGGGCCAAAGGAAATGTGAAACTTCAAGGATATAGGCCAGTGGTTAGATCCTAATTGAGGGAGGATTCTGGCCTGTGTTTCCTAGGAGGGGAGTCTATTTTCATAGAAGGAAATGTTCTAGCATGGAAGTAATTTTTTGATCTCCCCCTCATCTATTAATCCAATAGAAGATTCCATTGTTCATAGGGATGTCAATTAGACTAATTCCCTCGATGGTGGATTGGAAGGCTTCAGAGTCTTTATCCATTTTTTTGATGCCAAGTGTTTTTTCCCTGAGGTTTAACACCATGTTAAAGTCACCAACAACAATTTTGAAAGGCTAGTGTATAGAGTCTAGGAGCTAACTTATGCTTTTCAACGTTGTAATTCTTTCAACAACTCTGCGTGGAACATAGATATTGGTGACACAAATACTATCATTGGTGCCAACAATTTTAGAACAATTTTGATGGAGTGTTTTTTTGGCTACTCAGGAGGTTTGATCATACTGAGAGCTTTTCCACAGATTCATGATTCCCCCTACTGATCGAGTGGCAGAGTTCATAATATAGTTGTAATGCTTGAAACAATTGTTTTGGAGAAGAATAAGATTAGTCATGTCAAGTTTGGTTTCTTGGATTAATAGAATATCCATTTTGTCAGTTATGGGTCTATTTTTCAAGACACTCTTCTTTCCAGGAACATTGAGTCCTTTAATGTTCCAACAAATGCAATTCATTGATAAAGAGTGGGAGTTAGGGCTACGTCCTTTACCTTTCCTTCATTAATGAGTTTGGCCCTGAGTTCTTGAATATGTTGACCACTTATTTCCCTTCCTCTTTTCGTGCTTGGGCCTTTTGGGTTGTATTTTCCTACTACCATATTTGCCAAAATGTTATTGACTTTGTTGTTTCCAGGTGGTGTTTTACTTGTACTCTATTATAATTCCTCTTGTTGGTGGTAGGCTCCTTCTACTTTTTGGATTTGGTCTTCTGGAATCATAGCTAGACTATTTTTCTTCCATTCCTCCGCGAGAGATATGAGGTTGAATCCTTCCAATGCTTCTTCTATTGTGTTTTCCTCTAGGGCGGAGTTTACCAAAACTTGTTCCATTTCAATGTCTTCTTGTATACTCTCATCTTTAGTATTTTTTTTGTTCCAAGTATTGATCCTCTTGTCTCTGGTTGCTACATTTCCTGTATCTTCCTAGGCCTCGTCATTTGAGTTGTTTGAGAGCAAGTGTTGTTGCATTTTGTTCATAGCTTTAAATTTGTTTAGGTTGTCTTCTTGGTGCTTCTCTTTCTTTGTCTATGCCTTCTTACTATTTTTGTTCCTTGTGACTACTCTGGTGAAACCCCATTAATTCTTTTTCTTGTGAACTTTCTCATTGCTTTGAGGATCTTTATTTTATGGACATTCCCTAAATTGGTGTTCATGTTGATGGCATTTCCCACAGTGGAATGGGATGTGTTCATAATCAATTCTCTAGAGGTAGACCTCATCCCTGGATATCAGTTTTATGGCATTTGGAAGGGCTCCTGAGACATCTATATAAATGCATATTCTGGTGAAACATAATGTCCATTTCGTGTTCTCTTAGAAATTTTTATATATTCTCCTAGTTGGTCTTGAATGACTTAGAGGATTAATGGAGTAGAGTAATAAGTTGGTAGAGAGTAGAGTCACACCCAGACCGAGACCCTAGTGAATTCCTCTTTCTCTGGAGTGAAGTTTTCTTTACATAATCTCATATAAATTCCTGCAGAGTTGGAGAAGGGGGTTCCCTCAAATATCATGTCTTTGTCCTCTAAGAGATCACATATGACTGTGGAAAACCCCTTTGAGCCAAGTTGTAGTCTGATTTCTCCCTTTAGTTTCCATTTGGATTGCTGAAGCATTTGCAAAGGTAGTGCCTACAGTTGGTTGGGTGTCTACATTTTTCCCTTTTTCCTTCCATTTTTCCCTTGCTTCAGGGCTAATTCTGGAGGAATGAAAATTGGCGCATGAAGATATCTTGGTGAAAAAAGAAGACATCTGATCCCTGAATCGACCAGAAACCATGTCATGAAAGGAGGGGGGGCTTGGGGCCATATTCTGACTCCTCCATGGAAGCTTGAGAGTCAAAGGTCAGTCCCTGCCAGCCAAACACCACGACGCTCTGCAAGAAGCCACCAGGAAATAACAGAGGTGGATTTGACCTATTAACCTATGCTCTCAAGTTTCACCTACAATTCCTTCCTCATTTCCATCAACCAAGCAGTAATCTAAATGTTTTAAAAGTGATTTTTATCAATATAGGAATAAAATAAATTAATCAAAGTTGATGTTAATTTCGATTGATTAGGAGTTTGCACTTCAAAAATGATTTTCATATAGTGTTTTTTTTTGTAAGCTTAGTAGTATCTTTCATTCATTCATCTACAAACATGAAAGTTACAAATATATAAATCATTTGGTGACATCAACCTACCTAGTGGGAAACCAGGGTTGTTGGCCACCGAATCGTATTATAAGCCACACAAAACATAAATAGTTTGAGTCTATTTAACCAAGCCTTATAAGGTTAATAGTCTAGAAACCAACTGGTAAGAATAACACTGAAAACATAAATGCTATCTGACATATATGACCAAAATTAATCCAAATTTAAACTTGCCATAAGTTAAGACTAATAACAATATTATCAACTACTTTCTCTTAATAATAAGATAGTAGTTTATATTTTTAGTACTTTATCTTAATAGTAATATGAATATTAATAATATTAACATTAGTAATAAATAATTAAATAAATAAAATATAAAATAATAATTTCCTTATTAGTTTAATTAAGGTCTAGATTTAAATCTTACTTAGGATAATAGGGATAAAATAATAATGATTACCATTATTCTAATCATTTAAATAAATAATATTTATTAATGATATTAGTATATTGGAAATATTAAGGTTATTATTAATATAGTAATTAAATATAAATAAATATTTTTAGTTAGGTAATATGGTAAATATATAGTATTAAATAATATATATTAATAAGATTTAATAAGATAGTAGTTTATATTTTTATTACTTTATCTTAATAGGAATATGAATATTAATAATATTAACATTAATAAATAATTAAATAAATAAA
>APFE031424735.1:0-11856 GCA_000404065.3 Pinus taeda
ATCTTATTTTTTTTTTGCTTTTGACTAAACTCTTACTTTTGTTATCTAAAATTAAATAGGTAAGAGCTTTGGTTCAGCGTATATAAATTATAATGATTAAAAATTATTTATATAATAATGGAGTTGTTTTAAGTGTGATTTTTAGGATTTTTTGGTGTAAAAATTTGAATTGAAATTTTGATTTGTGTTATTTAATGAATTCAGCCTGTTGAAAAACCTCTAAGGCACTTGGACTGTGCATGGTTTACCCATCAAAATTGTAATTTCAATAAATTCCTGCAGGAGTTTAGAGAAATTAGACCGGAAGAACTCACCAAAAAAACTTCCAAAAAATCACATTAAACACAACTCGTATAAAATATAAATGCCACAAAAGTTCACCAAGTATCTCCTACAAATTATTTTTTCAAAGCATCAAGGCATTTATTGACATTATGTGAAGATAAAAAAATCCAAAACAATCCAACTAAACAAAATTTCAAATGAAAATAATAAACAATCCAACTAAAACAAAATTTCAAACATATATATAGATTCTGATCATAATTTTTTTAAATTTTTCTTTAATATGTATTAAAAATAGTTAAATATAAATAATTAATATATAATTATTTAAAAAAAATATTCAAATAATAAATAAATCAAAAAGCACTTTTTTAATAATTTATATATTAGAAGAAATATATTCAATCTATCTTTATAATATATTGAATGAATAACTATCTTTTAAAAATATATATCTGATTTATATTTACTAGATATTTTTCTCAGAAAAAACATTATCATTATAATAAAATATTATTATTGTTAATTGGTAAGATTAGATTCTCCACTACCACAAAACAAAATTACAATTAACAAAATACTTCAATTAACAAAATTTAAATTAAATAAATTCAAAACTTTTATATAAAGTGGAATTTAATATTTTTACTTTAATTTAATTATATTTACGCTAAACCTTAAGTTATCTATAACTGATTATAAGGTTCTGTGGTTCTTTTCGTTTGAAATGGAAAAAAAATATCAGTGGGATGAAGTTGTGAAACAAGTTTCTCATAACTTTCTTCTAAAAATTGAACCTTAAATGTAAACACCAATAAATCAGAACACATGATCCCGTTATTATTTTATCATGCAAATCTTTTGCCATTTATTAAGCAGTGATCGTTGTGAACGAAAATAAAGTGCAAGTTGATAAATCATAATAATGATCAAATTGCCATTATGCAGTGGGTGATCTTTGAACAAAAATTTATAGTGTAAATTGGTAAAATCATGGCCATTTAATTATTTTAATACTAGTTTCCAAAACTAAATCATTACCCTCATTAATTTTCATAAAATCATAATTATTTAATTAATTTTCATAATTATTTTAACAATTTAAAAATAATAATCATGGTCAAATATTAAAAAAATTAGTCACAATGTGATGAACATAAACCAATATAACAATGTAATGAACAAATATTGAGGTCATAGTGTAATCAACAAAATTCGATGTTGTAATGTGATGAACAATAATCAATGTCACCTTACGATGAACACAAGTTGGCTTGCAATGTGATTAACCAACATAGGTCCATCTTAACTTCGGATCTACCAAGCATCAAAAGGAATCAAATCTCTCGAGGTTGAAACCCTTCCTCATGTTTTTTTATTCAAAAACATGTTTACATCTTGAGCAATTTAATATCTCTCAGTGCTTGATAGATTTGGAGTTAAGATGGATCTACATATTGCGCTGATCTGTAAATGTTTACACTCATTTATAGACACTATAAGATCTCCCCCATATTGGGATGTAAAATGCCTCATGACGCAACAAATATTGATGATGCAATGTGATAAACAAAACTTGACATTGCAATGTGGTAAACAACTATTGACATTGCAATGTAGTGAACAAAAAGAAACATTGTGATGGGATGGAAAAATTTGATGTCACAATGTGACAAACAAAAATTGGCATTGTAAGTGATGAACTAAAATCAATTTCATAATGTGATGAATAAAAATCAATCTTGTAGTGATATGAATAGAAATTGACATCACAATGTGACGAACAAACTTGGTCATATATTGTCTTCATGGTCAAACATGTTTGATCAACATATATCAACCACTTCTAATGTGCTTGATGCAAATAACATGGTCACCCACGGTTGACCATGGTAAACCATGCTGAATATGGTTAAACCTTTCTTAGTCATGGCGAAGATGGTCAACCAAGGTCAACCATGGTCAAAGTTGTCACCCATAATCAAACATGGGTAACATGGTCAACCATGGTGACCCATGCTCAATGTGGTCAACCATAATCAACATGCCCAACCATATTCATCTATAACATTCATAATCATGGTTATCCATGTTCACTCGTAGTTTGTAATAGCCGTGGTGAAAACTACATGTAATAAAATTAAAAACAATAACCACAGATGAATTGGACACTTATTCCAAGCTGAATGTTGGGCAAGACATCCTACGGGGTGTTCATTTGGTTGTTTATGGCTAAGGAAATTGGCAAAGGAAATGGATAAGGCTTTGGAAAGGCAAAATGTCATTTTTGGCACAATTATTTATGAAAATAATGGAAATTAGGAGAAAAATGAAGTGAAAGGTCACAGGTTGCATGTGAGGAGAAAAATGAAGGAAAATAATGGAAAATGAAGAAAATAGAGTCCTCAATCATAACAATGCTTATGAGGATCAGTTGATAACATTTCGTCAGTTTAGCTTTGAAGTTCTTTCATTATTCTCTATCTCTCATACTCTTGGACACTTAGAGTTTGCTTGGAGCATTTTGGCATTGGATAACAAAGGCAAAGAAGGTAAGAGGAAGAAAAGATCAAGCAAGGAAAGGTAGGATCAAGAAGCTACAACAGGGTTCATGGCAGGTATCGATTTGCATGTGTATTTTCCTTGCTATATTTGGCATGCATGGGATTGCATGTGTTTCTTTTATACCATGGCATGGGTTTTGCTAGGTGTGACAGTATTTTTCCATTTCCTCATAGTTTTGATGAGATGGGTTCTGTTAGCACTCTAGGAAACTCTCCTAGGTTGTAGCTCGGCGATGCCTGGAAATATATAAATCTTCAATATCATTCTCTGAACTATTAGAATGGGTTGGGGTTTCGATCAAGTCAGATGACTATTCATCTATGTTTTCACTCAATACATGCATGAACACCCTCAGCTTGACAAGGCTTTCGACCACTAATGCATCGCATCCCATTGGGTCTAGTTAATTGCATCGCATTATTATAAATATATATATATATATATATATCCCGCTCCTCTGTGAAGCTCTGATGCGATTAATCGCAATCGCATATCGCGATAACCCCGAGTCGTTTGGTGAGCACTTTCTTGTGTTGGCCGATTGCGATTTTGCCGATCAGATTTGGACCATTGATCGGCCATATCTGACGATTGTTGTGCATTTATTGTTCAAGCCTCCGCTGCTCTGTTTTTCACTGTTTTCTCTATGTTTTCGTTTCTTGATAGTGTTTTTACACCTTTTGGAGGGTTTTTCTTGGGTGACAGTTTTAAATGTTTAGAAGATTTTGAAGACTTAGAGGGTTTTCTAGGATCTGTTTGGATTAGCACCTCAGGGCTAACAGGACCATCAGAGCTAAAACAGGGGACATTTCCATTAAAATAGCAACACTGCACCTCAAGGCTAACACTGGGTCCTTCTAGGGATGAAAGCCTCCTGTGAGGTTTCAAGAACTACAGACTACTACCTTTCCAGTAACAAAAAAAAAAACTTATCTCCTAGTGTTCCATTGGGCATGGAGTTTATTTGCATAGAAAACAAAAATTAAAAAATCCTATTACAATATTAAGGCCTTAAAGCCTCATATGAAGTAAAGTTTCAAAACTGCCCATTGACTGGGCCATCAAAAACACCTTCCCCCTCCAAATTGTGCAGAATGAAAGTATTGTTCATCTGAACTTGAGCAATGACAAACAATCCCGTCCATAAGGCATCAAATTTACCATGGTTTCCCTTCTTTTCCTTCAATGCATCCCATTTGAGAACCCTAGTCACCAACCTGAAAACTGTCCATTTTTCCCTTTCTATCAAAGGTTTCTTTGATCTTCTTCTGATGAATTCTTGACTTCTCAGCTAGTTGTTATCTGATCTACGGTAATTCAACCAAGTTACTCATTCTCATCTCTATGTATTCTCTTCATCCTGTTCTTCTTGCAAAAATTTGGCCACAGGGAGAATCAGCTAGATAGGAAAAACAACATCAACGCCATAAACTAGCTTAAATGGAGAATTTCCTATGGACTTCTTGTTGGTAACTCTATCAGCCCATAGTGCAAACTTCAACTTGGAATCCCAATTCTTTTTGTTGTCCTCCAGTAGTTTTTTTATTATCCTTACAAGACTCTTCTTAGATGATTTTTCCAGGCCATTGCCTTGAGGACAATATGAGGTAGAATGCACCAATTGAATGCCCATGGATTCACACATGTCCACCAATTCTTCTTCCGTGAAAGCTGTTGCATTATTCGAGACTAGTTTGGTTGGGCAACCAAATCTAGTGAAAATATTCTCATTCAAGAAATTTATAATAACCTGATGATTAGTATTTTCAGTGGGTATAGCCTCAATCCATTTGGTAAAATAATTAGTGGCTACCAAGATCCATTTGTGATGGCCACTGGAATGCAGATTGATCTCACTTATGAAGTCCAAGCCCCATTGCTAGAAGTGACCATTGGCATGTACTAGCTTCAAGGGTAGAGATTTTAGTTGTTGTCTTCCTACAAACCTCTGACATTTATCACAAGACTTCACAAAAGAAAACACCTCAGAGAACAGAGTAGGGCAATAATACCTAGCTCTCAAGATCTTGTGGGCCATGGTTTTCCAATAATGATGCCCTCCACAGATGCTAGAATGGAACTGGTGCGTGACTTCCATAGATTGTCCTTTGTCTAGACATCTTAAGAGGATCCATGATGGGTCTTTCCAATAGAGCAGGTTTTCATTAATGCAAAATTTGGCTGATCTAAACTTAATGGCCCAAGCTTGACTTGAGCTATGCCCTGGAAGGACTTCTAACTTCTGCAAAAGTGAACTATACTGGAATACCATTCACAGGTGGTCATATTTTCAGCCAAAGACTGATTCTTCTCTTGCTCTTCTACTGCTTCCTCTATCCGCTCACCACTTGAATTTGAACCCATGCAATTAATGTCTAACAAATTGCAATTTTCCTCTCCCATAAGCTTAGCCAAGCCATGGCCTTTGAGAAGCTTGGTGGGCTTCACCTCTATGTTGAACTCTATGAATTTTGTAATCCATTTAGCTCTATTTCCATCAATATCTGGCTGAGTTAGGACGTCTTTTACTGAGGCTGAAGGTACATATGCCACCACTTAGGAATGAAAAATATAAATTCTGAATGCCTTTAAAGATTTTATGAGAGCATAAGCTTGTTTTTCAATAAGGTTGTGCCTTAGTTCAGCGTCCCTCAGAGTTTTGCTAAAAAAGGCCACAAGATGCTCTACACCTTCATCGTTTTTCTACAATAGAACTGCTACAAGTGTATCATAAGAGGCAAAAGAGAAGATATAAAACTCCCTGTTATAATCGGAGCTGATTAGAGTGGGAGCTTCCATGATAGCTTGTTTAATGGCTTCAAAAGAGCTTCTTGCACCATCTTTCCATTTTATTTCTGATCCTTTCTTCAGAATGGAAGTGATGTGCTTCACTAGCTCTACAAAGTTCAGGATAAACCTCCTGACAAAGTTAATCTTACCCAGGAAAGAATGAATGTCCTTTTTTGACCTTGGGATGGAAAATGTCTAAACTGCTTGAACTCTTGCTAGATTAATCTTCACACCTTCAGTAGAAACAATATGTCCTAGCAGTTTGCCTTCTTCTAGAGAAACTGTGACTTCTTTGGGTTCATAGAATTTCCAAAACGTCTGCACTTTAGAAACACCTTCCTCAAATGTTGCAAATGGTCCTTGTGACTGCTGGAAAAGACTGTTATGTCATCAAGGTAAATAAGGATAAACTTTTCCTTCTCTCCCACAAAGGCTATGTCCATGGCCCTTTGAAAAATAGCCCCAGCATTCATCAGTCCAAAAGGCATCTTGGAGTACATGAAAGTTCCCTAAGGAGTAGTGAAGGTGGTCTTTTCCTGATCTTCTGGATGTACAACAATCTGATTGTAACTTGAAAACCCATCTAAGAAAGACATGAATCTAGCCCCTAAAACTTTTTGCAGCAAGTGTTCCATCTAGCAGGGGGTAGTTGTCATTTTTAGAGCATTTGTTCAAATTCCTGAAGTCAACACAAAGCTTGATTTTCTCCATTCTTCTTTCCTGCTACAACAAGGTTAACTATCCACTTTGAATAACTTAGGGGAACTATGATCTTGGCCTCCAACAACTTCTTGATTTCATTTTCAATCAAAGGCAATAAGAGAGGGCTCATAGGTCTTAATTTCTGCTTAAAAGGGATAGTGTTCTTCTCTAATGGAATTTTATGCTAAATGATGTTGGTGTCATAGGTCTTAAGCTCACTATACTCCCAAGCAAAAATATCAGCAAATTATTTCATCAGGGTGCAATACTTGGAACTTTGGGCAGAAGACAAGTGAGTGGACAGATTTATGTACTTTGGATGGGTTGGACACCCTACATTATGTTTATGCACAACAGACTCATTTTCTTTTTTGGTAGGCTTATAAGGTACATCATTATGGTCAAACAGCTTCTCTAGGGGCACCAATCCTTTGGGTATATGGTTACTAGGTAGTTGAACAATGTTGTCCTAACCAATCTCATCCTTTAGCTTGGACTAGTTGCATTCTTCAATAGTTTCGTTTTCTTGGTCGATGTGCATTTCAGAAAATTCATCAACGACTTGTAAAAACCTATTAATTTCTGTTAGAAAATTATATATTATGGAGCAATGGGACACATAAAATATTGCAGAAATATAAACACAGAAAATACATAAAACAAGAGAGAGACAGATATATGTGGTTCACCCAGTTTGGACTACGTCCACCCTGAACAGCTAGTCATTCCTTTCTATTATCCAGCAAAATGAAGAGACACAACCTACAGCAGATCCATTGTAATATCCTCTGTTTTCTCTCACAGTCTCACCTCTCTATTTCTCGCTCGGAGAATACACATCTATTACACAGCCTCAAATACAATGCCCTCATACAAAGAGAGGGGTTCCCTTCTAGGGCAAAAAGCCATAAACTAAACATAAGTTGTACCATCAGATCATCCGCCTAATGAACGGCCCAGATGGACTAGAAATTACTATACTTTTACAAGGCAATTTACATTTGTTTCTATCTTGGGGGGCACTGCCCCCGAGCCCCCGCCGGGGTACCACCCACAAGGGGGACAAGTCCTCCCCGCACCCCACATGGAGGGGTGTACAAAATTCCTGGGGTATACATCCAGCTGAAACAAAGACCTCTGAACAATCATGCTCCACACAACAATCTCCCACTTGGAGAATGATTGTAGCAACTCCACCATTACATCATTTGCTAGAAAATGACTCCTCTTTGGACCTGGTTGTTTCTCATCTTCATCGTCATCCTTGAAGACCAACTCAAATTGAGCATATTCTCAGTTTCTCCCTGGTTACAACTTTTGTTAGCATATCTGCAGGATTTTGGTTAGTGTGTATCTTTTCTAGCTTCAACTCTCCATCTTCCAACACTGATCATATGAAACGGTACTTCAGCTGTATGTGTTTAGTCCTGGAATGAAATGCTGAGTTCTCTGCAAGATGAATGGCACTTTGGCTATCATTGTATAATGTGCCCATATCATGCTCCTTACCCAATTCACCCATAAACCTTTGTAACCAAATCATTTCTTTACTAGCCTTTGTAGCAGCAACATACTCTGCTCCTATTGTTGAAAGTGCAACAACACTTTGGATTTTTGAAACCCACCTAACAGTTGTTCCACCAACAGTAAATGCATATCATGTAGTGCTCCTCTTGTTATCTCTATCACCTGCCATATCTACATCAACATATCCCTGTAGGGAAATGTTTGAACCACCAAAGTATAATGCTTGATTTGTGGTACCTTTCAAATACCTGAGAATCCATTTCACTGCCATCCAATGTTCCTTTCCTGGATTGTTCATGTACCTTCTTACAACTCCCACTGCATGTGCAATATTAGACCTTGTGCAGACCATTGCATACATTAAGCTTCCAACTATTGATGCATATGGAACTTTAGACATATAATCCATGTCTTCTTGCGTCTTTGGGCACATTTCCTTACTAAGTTTGAAATGGCTAGCAAAAGGTGTACTAACTGGTTTTGCATTGTGCATATTAAATCTTTTCAATACCTTTTGTATGTACTCATTCTGAGACAACGTTAATCTAAGATTTTTCCTGTCTCTAGTTATTTTCATACCAAGGATTTGTTTTGAAATCCTTCATTGCAAATGTGTAGAAATTTTGAATAATATGACACATATTCACAAAGATTATCCTAATTATACACTATTGTGGAATACATGCATAATACATAACCTCCTCTACATTCATCATCAATTTACAGAAGCAGAAACAATAACATGCACACATAGACGCATCAATCACACATATCAACACAGTATTTTCCCGGGGAAAGCATCTCGCTAAAAACCCAAAATATCTGTATATTATATTGATTGAGAACATGTAACAATACATAGTACAATACTCTTCACAAGTATCCAGCACTATCTCCACCTATTACACACAATACAGCTCAGATCTAATCTCCAAATCTCCTCTGCTGCTTGCCTGCCTCCACTGCATAATACCTGCATGAGAATGGATGAGAATGGTTGAACCAAACTCATATTTACCTCAAAAGAATCACTCACAATGGGAATCACGTGAGAAAAGGCTATAATCACTTGGTATTGGCCAATTCTCATTGGCATAACTCAATCCCATTGATTGTGCAAATCCTCATGCACAACTATAGTCATAACTGATAGTAATCTGATCCTCTAACACTTGTCCCTGCTGAACTGAACATGCACTGACATGAAACTAAGTTAACTGATGTATTCTTTAGTTGCATTATGAGTTAATAATTAGTTTAAAAACTCATCATTAGTCTATTTGCAGTTAGACTAATTAAAACTAGTTTAACCAAGTCAAACTGAACACAACTCCATCAACTCCACAATCAACTCCACCAAACTCAACTGATTGAGTTCTAACTGAAGTCATGCATGCAACAACTCAACTGACCCACAAAGAAAATGTATTTCCTTCTGACAGTTGCATGTGTCACATCTGTAGCTCAAACTGAAGTGCTCCAAGAGAATAAGATAAAGTTTATAGTCTAAATATTATTATAAGCTAATAATATTTGACTGCTCTATAATTAGACTTGACAGTGTCACCGCTGTTGTCTAAACATAGAAGTCCATCTATTTTTTCCAACTTGACCAATCATCCATAAATAGCATCCTGCAACTCATAGACATGTTCCATATGTCTAAAAATAGAGATAGTCTAAAAATAGACTTTGCGCCATAATTTACCTACGGGGCCACTTAGTGAAGGCGAATCTTTTCACTAAGCTCCATCATCTTGTTGCAATTTCAACACTCCCTCTCGACAAGATATGGATTATCAGCAACCCCTATCCTGCCTCGGTGGTATTCGAATTTTCTCTTAGTGAGAGCATTCGTCAGAATATCAGCATCTTGATCCTCCGTTGCACACAATCTCTGATATGATGGTACCTGATGTCAATGTGTTTAGATCTATCTTGAAATACAGGATTAGTCGAGAGTTTAATGCAACTCTGGTTATCAAAGTGAATCACAGTAGGATCCAAATGAGAACCGAACAAACCAACCAGAGTCTTCCTCATCCATATAGCCTCGCATGCAGCCAAACTTGCTTCCATATACTCGGCCTCTGCTAAACTGAGTGCCACGGATCTCTGCTTCCTGTTGTACCAAGAAACTGCTATCGATCCAATACTGAGGACCCCTCTTGATGTGCTCTTTCTCTCCATTGGGCTCCCTGCCCAATCTGCATCCATGAAGACACATAGCTTCACCTCATCCTCCTATTTGTACCACAATCCATATCCCGATGTGCCTCTCAAATAATGCAATACATGCTTGCCCGCCTTCCAGAAGAGCTTGGTAGGCTTAACCATAGCTTGTGAAAGCTGGTTAACTTCATAGCATATATCGGGGTGTGTATTGACCAAATAATCAGCGACCCACTAGCTGTCGATAATAGGGCATCCACTTCTCTCCAAAGTGGCATCCTCCTTCTTCAAACCCCAGAGAGGAGTATCAATAGGCTTGCAGCCATGCATGTTGAAACTTACAAGTATCTCCAAGCATCTTACCCTAAAAAGCAAAACAGTCCACCATTGCGCTGCCATATTCCACTCCTAGAATAGTGGAAGGAGGCCCAACACATTCATCTCAAACTCCTTAGCAAGATCATCCTTCAGAAAAAATCACAACTCATCACCCGTTAGAATCAAATCATCTACATACAGTACAATGATAAGAAACTTACCCTCCACCACAATCTAGTATAGGTTAGGATCTGCCTCGCTCTTGGAGAATCCAAGTCTGGTGAAATAGCTGTCTATCCATGTGTACCAAGCATGTGGTGCTTGCCTCAACCCATACAGCGCTCTCTTGAGCCTGCACACATGTGAGTCACTACTGAAGACCTCAAAGCCTTCGGGCTGCTCAATGTACACCTCCTCCTCAATGACTTCGTTAAGGAACGCAGTCTTCACATCCATCTGATGAATGTGCCATTCCATCTGCGTTGAGAGAGAAAGAATCGTCCGTATGGAAGAACACCTTGCGACAGGTGCAAAGGTCTCCTCATAATCGATCCCCTCTATCTATGAAAAGCCTCGGGCAACAAATCTTGCCTTGTACTTCTCCACACTCTCGTCAACTGCCTGCTTAACTTTGTAGATCCATCTCGAACCCACCACTGATTTCCCTTCCGGTCTAGGAACAATCTCCCATACAATGTTTCTAACAATAGAATCATACTCTTCCACCATGGCATCTACCCATGCGGGATCCTCCATAGCTTCCTCGAAAGAGGATGGCTCAGTCACAACACACTTGCTCATAAGAGCCATGTATCTAGTGGACTGATCAGGTGATTGTCTCTGTCTACGTTGGACATGTCCTGCTTCTTGCCTTTTGCACCAGACTGAGAAGCTTTCTTGGTCTTCCCTTTCTTTTCTTTAGCAGCCAAAGTACAATTTTCTTCATCAGCTCCCTTTGATGAAGATTCGTCCCTAGTAATCTGCCCGATCTTCTCCTGCTCAAGATCTGACCATAGTCTTTCCCATCCTGGCAATTTCTCCCGACCATTGACAGTGTCCTGATAGGAATGCCAACTCTTCAGAAGACCAAGGAGAGCCAAGCTCACCAAGTCCTCATCATCGACAGTAACCCCCACACCTCCCAGCTCATCTCGACACTGAGTGAACTTCGTGAGATACTGGGGCATACTAGCAAGTGGAGCGAGTAGATGTGTTGCATGCAGAACATTCCAGAGTTACAAGATCGGGTTTGAGAGGAAGCCTTTCTTGTTGAGAGGGAGTGTTGAAAAGTGTGCAACAAGAAATGTTGTGCAACAAGAAATGCTTGTTGCATTCTTTTCAACAAAATTAATTTGCCAATTTTCTTTTGAGCACATTTATTTCCTGCATGTTAGACCCTGCAACAAGCATGTCATCTACATACAATAACAATATAATATAGCTACCATCATTTTTCTTTTTCAGATAAACACAATGATTAGAGTGACATCTAGTATA
>APFE031424737.1:2620-64162 GCA_000404065.3 Pinus taeda
AAGCATGTATTGCGCTACTTGAGAGGCACATCGGGATATGGTTTGTGGTACAGACAAGAGGATGAGGTGAAGCTATGTGGCTTCACGGATGCAGATTGGGCAGGGAGCCCAACGGATAGAAAGAGCACATCAGGAAGGGTCTTCAGTATTGGATCGACAACAGTTTCTTGGTACAGCAGGAAACAGAGATCCGTGGCACTCAGTTCAGCGGAGGCCGAGTATATGGCAGCAAGTTTGGCTGCATGCGAGGCTATATGGATGAGGAAGATCCTAGTTGGTTTGTGCGGTTCTCATTTGGATCCTACTGTGATTTACTGTGATAACCAGAGTTGCATTAAACTCTCGGCTAATCCTGTATTTCATGATAGATCTAAACATATTGACATCAGGTACCATCATATCAGAGATTGTGTGCAGCGGAGGATCATGTTACTTTCGTACATTCCAACGGAGGATCGGGATGCTGATATTCTGACGAAGGCTCTCACCAGGAGCAATTTCGAGTACCACCGAGGCAGGATAGGGGTTGCTGATAATCCATATCTTGTCGAGAGGGAGTGTTTAGATTGCAACAAGATGATGGAGCTTAGTGAAAAGAGTCGCCTTCACTAAGTGGGCCCGCAGGCTATTTTTGGCGCAAGTCTATTTTTAGACTATGTCTATTTTTAGACATATGGATCATGTCTATGGATTGCAGGTTGTTGTTTATGGATGATTGGTCAAGTTGGAAAAATGGATGGACTTCTATTTTTAGATCACAGTGGAGTGACTGCTTAGTCTAAATATAGAACAGTCAAATATTATTAGCTCATAATAATATTTAGACTATAAACTTTGTCTTATTCTCTTGGAGCACTTCAGGATGAGCTACGGATGTGGTACATGCAGATCCCAAAAGGAAATATGTGGTTACCTATGGGATGACTAATATTTGCATGCAGGACTTCAGTTAGAACTCAAGTGAGTTGAGTTTAGTGGACTGGAGGTGCAGTTGATGGAGTTGTGTTCAGTTTAGCTTTGTTAAACTGGTTGTATTTTGTCTAACTGGAAAATAGACTAGAGATGAGTTGGGTGAATTAGTTATTAATAATTCACAAGTTATTAACTCATAATACAACTAATGAATACATCAGTTAACTCAGTTGCATGTCAGTGCATGTTCAGTTCAGCATGGACAGGTGTTAGAGAATCAGATTGCTATCAGTTGTGACTATAGTTGTGCATCAGATCTTGCACAATCAGGGATTGAGTATGCCAATGAGTTTCCCACATTGTGGCTTGTGCTCACGTGATTTTTCCAAGTAAATACGTGGTTGCCTTGGAATTATCATCAGTTCTTGAGCAGGTATTGAGCAGCGGAGGCAGGCAAGCAGCGAAGGAGATTTGAGCCAGTGATTGATTCAGATCTGAGTTGTATTGTGTGTAACAGAGGTGGAGATACTTGTGAGAAGTATTATGTTGTGTAATGTTACATGACTCAATCATTAATATACAGATAGTTGGGGTTTTTAGCGAGATGCTTTCCCCGGGATACATACTGTGTTAATGTGTGAATGCTTTGATGTTTTATTGTTATTGATGCTGCTATATTGATGATCAACGTAGAGGAGCTTATGTATTGTGTATGTTTTCCGCAATAGTACATGATCAGGATAATATCCATTGAATATGTGTTAAATTATTCAAAATTTCTACAAAGGATAAGTTAAAACTTGTCAAAAAACCGAACAAATATTCAATTTCCGACATTATGGACCCTGTGGTGAAGGTGGCAACCCAAATTCTGGCTAGAAAGATAATACGAAAGTGTCGCACGAATGAGGTGCCAACACTAGTGGTTTTGCTAGTGGACCAGTGTGCGGAGGGCGTACAACTCAACTGGGTGTGCTACTTGTGTAGCGAGTTCCTTGCGAACTGTAGGGAGGCATAGGACCACAACAAGGCATTTCATTACTCATGGATTTGAGTCTCAATTTTGCTGGTCATGTAGGACTTCCCGGAGGACAACCAATTTCCTCCGATTGAGACAAATTTTCTAGAAGCGGCAAAATTTGTGTCTTTATGGGCTACTAAGGACACTGAGCGCATTTGTGAAAGTAAAATTTTATGGGTATTAATGGAGATGAGCCTTCACATGGCCATCAACAAAAATATGTGGTTGTCATCAATCGTCTTTGATCAGCTGTCTGAATATGCGGAGTTCGAACTAGACTTCCAGCGTATCTACATCCAGGTGTGAAAGGATCCAGACCAAAAATGAGATTATTTACCGTACCTATCTATGGATGACACCATTGTAGAGGTCCTCAAGCAATGGCTAGCAAACTGACACATGACATTAGACTTCCCCATTAGGACAAGTTAGTCCATGAAAAAGAAAAAGAAGGGAGTGTCCCGACTAAAGGTGTAGCAGTTCGCAAACAAGAGGAAGAAGGATATCGAGGACAAGGCATGTGCAGAGGTGGAGCACGCCGCAAAGGAGCAAGTAGAGTAGGAAGAGCATGCCTCTGAGTGGAGTCAGAAGTCTTCATTGCCCCAAACAGAGGATGATGAAGAGTCAAAACAGAGAGGTGGAGATATGGAGCACTGCTTTTCGTGTAAAGTGGCATAGGGAATAAGAAAAGGAGGGGCGACAAAAGAATAGTAAAGCCTCCAGATCATTGCTAGATCCAATCACTTTGATGGAGGGTGACTTGCATGATATTGGAGACAAAGTAAGAGGTACGACCGCAGAACTACTACAACATTTTGAGCAGCAGCAGAAGAAGGCATTAAATACCATACAGATGGCTCTATGTGAGATGCATATCCAAATAGCTAGACTGTAGGCAGGTGTAGGGCATGGCAACATGACATTTACTAGTTTGGCATCGGGGACCACTCAAGCCACAAAGTTGGTTCGATCCTTGGATCTCCCAGTAGTCGCGGTGCCTGATGGAGCTATGAGCATGGAGGTGGAATCTGATAAGGCTACTGTCAGCACGTTGAGGAATGTTGGCCTCAACTTGGTTGTGCTCCCGAGTGAATTCCTTCACACCCTATAAGCAAGCATGATTGAAGAACTTAAGGCTTGAGAGTAGTGTGTGCTGAGCATTATCAAGTGAGTAAAAAGTCAACAACAAACATATATTTGTGGAGAAGCCAGCTGGGCTAGAATCCTGGAAGAAGGTTCAAGAGAAGAATGATCACACTGCAGCAGTAGTAGCTGAAGCATGCAGAACCATTCTGGAACTGCATATCCCAGAAGAAGCACCAGTGGGGGCCAAAATTATGAAATGAGATGTAGGTGTGCATGATGCAAAGATAGTGATGGCCAAGGTTTAGTTTGAGTTGAACCTTAAAATCACAGAGCTTGACTTCAAGACACAACCCTCAACTCCCCCAGAGGCCAGAGCATAATGTGAGGAAACTGTAAAAGATGCAGTAGCAACAGTGGATGCCATAGTGGAGGATTACACCGCGCTCTTTGAACATTCAATGAAGGTTGTTATGACTCTGCAGGAGGATCCTAACCTACAGAGGTTGAACAAAGAGTCCAAGGAATTGCAGCAACAATATGACAAAGCAAGAGCGACAACGTGCACTGTTGATATATTGAAGAGGT
The DNA here is from genome assembly GCA_000404065.3 of Pinus taeda. Classification (NCBI taxonomy): domain Eukaryota; kingdom Viridiplantae; phylum Streptophyta; class Pinopsida; order Pinales; family Pinaceae; genus Pinus; species Pinus taeda. The sequence continues at coordinate 6,225 of APFE031424737.1, forward strand.
TGGCTAAGCTGCATGAGGCAAGGCAGTTTCTCAAGTAGGTGGAGGCAGCGCAATAAAAAGAGGCGGTCCTCAATGCCAGATTGGGGCCTTGGATGGATGAGGCATATGTTATCTTTATCACCATTGAAGAGAAGCTGATAGGTCTGCAGAGGACACAATAGAAGGTCAAAGAAGAAAGTGCAGGACCAATGGCTGAGCGGCTGGTCGAGCAGCTCAAGCAGGTAGCCACACAAAGAGTGATTGAGGTAGAAGTATCGCAATTCGAGATGGGAGATCTCCACAACAAGATATCCATGCTAGAAAAGTGACTCAAGAGCGAGTCATGATATTTGTGTTGGGGGCCTATTGGGACAAGGTCCCCTACGGTCATCTTTGGGGAAAAAGCCCATGTTTTGGGGCAAAAAGCCCAACTTTTTGTGATGTAAAGTGTAAATTCTCCACAAGTTATGGTCGCAGAGCGCATAGATAATAAGTGTCATAAAGGGATTTTCCCTTCTTTTATGTATATTGTGTCTGCTTGTATAAACCTACAAATGGTTCGTAGACCATGGGATTGTACGAAAAAGAGAGTCTTAGAGAGACTAAGGTAGTTCAATGGAGTTCATAGTTAATGTAATGGGTCATTAGAGTTGAAGAGCAAGGATTCTGAGAGTAGAAGAGAGGCTCTGCAGTTATGTGCACGAACCAATGCAGCTGAGTGCGTAGGGTAGCATTGAGTCTTTAATAAAATCTGAAGTATAAATAAAGAGATTATTATGGAAATATGTGTCTTCTGTCCAGTTACTTATGTTATGAATGAGTGTGTTTATGTTATTATGAACATTGGGTTTATAATTTAATACTGTATTGATGTGCAATTCTGCATGGTTTACATTGTTATATGAACACAAGTAATAATATTTGTTTATGTGAAGAATATCTTAATGCATCCTAATGATATCAGGCAGTTAAGATGATCTGGGTAATAAGAGGCTTAGGAGTAATTACAGGGCCACGTAAGTGGTTGGTTTGCCTATTTAGGGTCTGTGAAAGACAGTCATATAGCTTCGCGGAGGTCTAGAGGTTGGTAAAAGGAAGTTATATTGATAGGCCTCAAGGACTTATCAGTCTGTACGAAGACAGGTTTAGGGCATAAATGAAATCATAACCATCTTTGGGTGTAGAAACTTGGTTCCAACATCCCCCCATACTGCTTCAGGTGAGACTTCAGTTTGTGCTTTGCAGATTGATGCTGAAAGGGCCATTAGTGTAGGCATTTGTTTGGCAAACTTAACTCTGAACCTAGGTCAAGACCCACTAATCCAGCAAAAGGTTTTGAGCTCGAGGGATTTGATCACCCTTGGCGGATGATAGATCCAATGTTAGATCGATCTAAGTTGGTTCCTGTTGAGGCCAACAATGTCACATTTTTAGATTATTATTATTATGTATATTTTTGAGATAAAATTCAAAACTAGCATTATGTTTTCCTTGTTTCGCATGACCATATCGTTATCTTTTTTATTTTGGTTTGTGTTTCTTTCCTTGAATGGTTTATATGTGTGTGTTTGGATGATTTGAGTTGTATGCGTGTTTATGTATTTGGATTTGGATAGTAATGTTTGTGAAGGTTAAAGCTTTTGTGTTATATTTTTGTACGTGTATGTAATTGTTTATTAGTAATTATTTGGTGATGAAAGAGGGAGACAATCTTGTCAATAGCTTGTAGGAGGATTCATATTGCACATCTATTTTATTTAATTTTAGGTATCACAAATTTTGACAACTAATTAATTCTAAATAGTGTTCCTCCAAATATTAGAAAACATATCTTGAAGAGTAATTTTAATAATTAACTACGTCAAGATTACTCTTGAAATAATTTGTTTCTTTGTTTATAACTGAAATAATTTATTTCCTTCAAGAATATTTTGATGATTTTTTTAATCTATATTTGTAAAGTCAAGAAATAATGTATTTTTTAATTTTCTTTTAATGAGTGGCCAAATTTATAAAATCTTTAGATTATTTGATTCTCCAAACAATTGTCACATCTCCTACAAAGTTTTTTTTATTTGTTTTGATGTTTATAAATATACTTTTTCATCTTATAAATACTTTGAATGCATTGTTGTATGCAACTACTCTATTAGTAATTTTGAATATATGTAATTGTCTATTAGTAATTAGTTGGTGATGAAGAAGGGAGATTATATTATCAAGGATTAATTTTCACTTTGCATGATGCTTTATTTTGCACATCGTTTTCATTTTAATTCTACGTATCACAATTTTTTATAGCTAATTATTTGTTAATAGTGTCCCTCTATGTATTACTAAATATGTCTTGATTTTTTTTTTAATAATCTACAACCTCAAGAATAACAACATCTAATGCATCTAATGTAAAAAATCAAATAGGTTTAGAAAACAACGTCTACACTGAAACCAATGCTTCTAGTGCAAGCAATCAAATGATATTAGAAATGAACATTTGCACTAAAATTAATGCATCTAGTGCAAGAAATCAAATAGAATTAGAAATCCATATCTACGCTCAAATCCATGTATCTAATGCATGAAACCAAATAGGAATAGAAATATACATCTACACTGAAATCCATCCATCCAGTGCAAGCAATCGAATATAATTAGATATCCACATTTACACTGAAATCAATGCATCTAGTGCAAGCAATAAACGATAAGTAGAAATCAACATCTACACTGAAACCAATACATCTAGTGCAATCAATCAAATATAATTAGAAGTCAACATCTACACTGAAATCAAGGCATCTAGTGCCAGAAATAAAATATGATTAGAAATCATCATCTACAATCTAGTGCAATCAATCAAATATAATTAGAAGTCAACATCTACACTGAAATCAATGCATCTAGTGCCAGAAATAAAATATGATTAGAAATCATCATCTACATTGAAATCAATGCATGTACTGCAAGAAATCTTCTTCGCTCTCTCCCCAATCCATTTAATCTTGAAAAATATTTTGAATCTTTTACAGTCTCAAGATTAACAACATCTAATCTATGTAATGCAAGCAATCAAATAGGACTAGAAAGAAACATTTACATTGAAATCAACACATATAATGCAAGCAATCAAATAATATTAGAAACCAACATCTAAATTTAAATCAATGCATCTAGTGTAAGCAATCAAATATAATTATAAATCAACATCTACACTAAAATCAATGCATCGAGTGCAAGAAATCAAATAATATTAGAAATCACCTTCTACGTGGAAATCAATGCATCTAGAAAAAGTAATCAAATAGGATTAGAAATCAACATCTAAACTAAAGCCAATGCATGTAGTGCAAGAAATTAAATATAATTAGAAATCAACATATACATCAAAATCAATGCATCTAGTGCAAGCAATCAAATAATAATAGAAATCATCATTTACACTAAATTCAATACATATAGTACAAGAAATATTCTTCTGTCTCTGGCCCCTCTATCTATATCTATATCTCCCTCCATCTCTCCTTCTATGTCTCTCTATTTCACCCCCTTCAAACATACACACAAACAGACTCCTCCCATATCTATCTCTCCCTCTCTCTATCTCTCCCTCTCTCTATCTCTCTCTTCTTCCCTCTCTTCACCTCTCATCTATATCTCAATCTCCCTCTACCTGTCCCTTGTCTCCCTATATCACCCCCAAAACATACACACTCTTTCTCCATATCTATATATCTCTCCATCCCTCTTCCTCTCCTTCTCTCTTCCTCTTCTCTCTCTCTCTCTCCTTTCCATCTCTCTCTCTCTCTCTCTCTCTCTCTCTCTCTCTCTCTCTATGTATTTATTATTACCTCCCTCTCTCTTTCCCTCCAACAACATCTCTCTCTCTCCCTCCCTTTCTCCTACTCTCTCTCATGTTCTCTCTCTCTCTTCCTTCCTCTCTCTCCATTTCTCTCACACCTCTCTATGTCTCTCTCCCTCCTTCTTTCTCTATCCCTTCACCCTCCAACTTTGTCAATATCTCCCTCCCTTTCTCTTGCTCTCTCTCATGTTCTCTCTCTCTCTCTCTCTTGCTTCCTCTCTCTCCATTTCTCTCACATCTCTCTATGTCTCTCTCCCTCCTTCTCTCTCTATCCCTTTACCCTCCAACTTTGTCAATATCTCCCTCCCTTTCTCCTTCTCTTTCATTCTCTTCCCCCTTCCTTCCATATCTCCTTCCTTGTCTCTCTATTTCACCCAAAAACGTACACACACTCTCTCCATCTCTCCCTTATCACTCCCTCTCTCTCTCTCTCTCTCTCTCTCACTCTCTCCCACTTTTCTCTCTTTGTGTCTTTATTCTTTACACCCTCTCTCCACCCCCAACTCCATCTCTTTGTCCCTCCCTCTCCATACTTACCTCTCTCCCCCTCTCTCAAGTACTCCCTGTAGTCTTTCCCCTATGTCTACAGCCCACTGTCCCCCTCCATATCTTTCTTTCTCTCGATCTCTCCAACCTTGTCCCTCTCTCCCCCACTCTCCCTCCTCCATGTTTTTGTCTTCCTCTCTCTCTCACCCTTCTCTCCCTCTCCCACTCCTCTCTTTCTATCTCTCTCTCTCTCTTGATTTCTTCTCTACCCTCTCCTTCATTTTATCTCCATCTCTCCCTTGTCACCCCCTCTACATCTCCACCTCTATCACTTTATGTCTTTGTTCTTCCCTCCATATATATATATAATATATAGTTAATAAATATCATGATATATTAATATATATTATAATATAATGATTGAATATCATTTTAAAATTTAATATTTTATCAACCCAAAGTTAATAAATTTAATAATAGTAATATTAGATTTAATAATGCATTTTTATGGCATGATAACCAAACTTATAATAAAACTACATCAAATTAATATTTTCAAATATTAGAATTTTGATGTGGAAATATTTATGTCTTTAAAGACTTTAATATATCTATAGGATATGGGTTTTTCCTTTAAAGATTTATTTTTGAAATATTTAATTAAAAGAGATATTAAAAGATTTCCGGAGGAAGATTTTCCATTCTTTGTGTTGAATGAGCCTTTTTCCTTTGATTTAAGAGATGGTATTGGCTTTAGTAAATCTGAGCAAAGATGTTTAATATTTTACTTGATTTGGAATTTTAATGTGGTAATTTTTTTTGTTAAAGCTAAATTTATAATCCATTCAAATTCACCTATATGATAATGAAACTATTAAAGTCATGAGATCATTTATTATCCATTGAAATTATATATAATAATATATAGTTATATTTTAATAACTAATTTTAGTCTATTAATAAGATTAAAAAGTTATATATAAGGTAAAGATTTAAGCTATATATAATTTAAGATTCAAGCTAATGTTTTGACCAACACTAATAAAAAAATATTACTTACACATCGGGTCTCGCATTCGTTCTGGGCTTAGAATGTGCCTCTTGACACAAGAATAATTCCTTTTGCATTGTTGGTATTTAGAAGAAGAGGTAATTGGGTTTGATTGTTATTAGAGTGATATATGGTCAATTCAAATGCTACTATCAAATTTCTAGAGAATTTATCTGTCTCTAGCTTTAACATAAAAAAAGGTATATTACTGATTAGAAAATTCTGAACCTCTAACTATATATTTCACAAAAATTTCATATCAAAAAAATCACTAATAAAATTCATCCTGAAAAGTTCAAGCACTATATATATATTATATATCCTGAAAAGTTCAATCACTATATATATGTTATATATTCTGAAAAGTTCAAGCATTATATACATATTATATATTTAACTTATAAATTTACAACACTAATAAGATTCCAAATCCCAAAACTCAAAAAACCATAATTGTTGATGAATTTTCATATTACTCCTCCTACACTAAAATAAAAAAACTTAAATAACGCCTGCAAAAATTCAACTAAAATTTAAACTTAACTACGTCACAACGGTTTTGATGACAAATACTTAGAACCGCCTGCAACTCAACTTTCTGATGGAAAGAATATAGAGCCTTCACTAATTCACCTCCGGAATGGTCTCTAACGATGGCCTCCATCGATCGTTGCTGCATTTTTGTGTGGCAACATAATCTTCATCGTCGTACTCGGGTATACACTGAAGCCGAGGAAAAAATGGAAGCAAGGTTTGCACTTCTAGTTTCGAGATTTCCATCTTAACCCCGATAATACCGCTGCCATCCTGCACAGACTTAATTGAAGGAAGCACACGCTTAACTGAATGAAGGCGAGTATTTGCACACTTTTCACTGACAATTCTGCCATTATCGATGCTTGTAGCCTCTGCTAAAACGGCGTCTTCGGAAAGAGAAGGCAATTTAGGAATAATTAGTAGCCGATAAAGCTGTCCGGGAACCAACTTCTGGTCTGGGGAAAGAGAGTGGCATGTTGCATCCTCGGAATGAATGACCAAATGCTGTGGAAACGCCGCCATGAGATCTCGGGCGAGAAGGGGAGGCGTGTATTCCATTATCTTTCCGTCCGATCTCATCACCATTATAATTTCCTCACAACCGATTAAATCTACAGAGAGCTTTGCGGATCCATGAGATAATAAACAGTTACCCATAATTAATCAATGCCAACGGTTGCTGATTTCTTATACGATGATATTTTGCAGAGCGAATTATTTCGGAATCTTGCTAGTGAAATCTATAGTCTGTGGCTCTGTTACTACAACAAGTAATGAGAAACGAGATCTCTGAAGAACCGACGTCGCTGGAAGGAAATGAAAATATGAAGGTTGAGACGAAGGGAGTGGGTTTTCTACTGGAAAGAAACCTCGGAATAGACGGCGTTTGACGTGTATGTGTCGTTTTCCTTTCCTTTCCGGGCTTTCTTCACCATAACGAGATCTCACATGCGGCTGTATACAATTGGGTTTACAACGAGCGAGAAGCAGAATACCGACTCTTATGCTTTAATTTAACTTAGAGTGGAGTCTGCCGTTAATCGATTTAGTGGAGGGTGTGATTATTTATTTTGGGGTCATGTGGTTGGATCAGAGCGGAAAAAATGGGTGAAATTAGCCGCATTTAGGATTCCCTTATCGCCCGTTAATAATGATACGTTCCCCACATAGTAAACATACGCATCTATGAAGGTCTCCAAAATCGTTCTAACATTTTAATGCAGCGGAGACAAAGATAATGATACTTGCTGCTCATGCCACGTACATTCATTTTTGGAAAGGTTTCGTTAAACTGTTCGACTCACAGATTTCTTTAATATATCGAAAGTATTGATAATTGAAATGGGTTGTTAATAATGTTTTAAAAGTTTAAGGTTGGTAAAGGATGAGAGTGTTTTAGGTGAATCAACGGTTTAAAATAGTTTTGAAACTATAAGGGAGTTTGTACTTAATTATTTTAATGGTGAGTAGAGATGTGGTAAAGAGTGTTTGCGAGAGGTGAATATATAAGCAGTAAATATATGTGTCAAAATTGTAAATTGTATGGTTACGAGGATATCTTTATATAAATTAGTACAATTATATTAATAAAATGGTTGATATATATTAGATTAATATAAAAGTTTTGAAAGTTAGTTTAACTGGTTAAGTTTTTGTTGTTAAAGTATTTTTGTTATTGGGAGGTTATGGGTTCAATTTTCACGACAATCTTGAGGTCAGGGTTGGTGGTTGAGATGAAAGGAAGTGACCCCTTTGGATAGATTTGTTTGGTAATATACCGTGGATGTAGCACTCACTAATCTTTGGGTTCGTGAATCACACGTAAAAAAATAAAGTAAAATAAAATTTTTAGATTGGTATTATTTTCCACTTTTCATATGCCAATTGATGCCATTAGTTTTAAAATGTGGAAAATTATGTCAATTGGTGTATATCAACCACTTTATGAATATGGTTGTTCGATGGATATTGCGTGTGGTTAGTAGAGAGTGGTTGACTAAAATTAAATATGGTCAAGTTATGGATGACGATAATTGACCATGTTGCTTATGGTTGATGAGCACACTACAACATAGTTGCAGTTTTAACATAATATTTGAGACAATTTTTGGGTAAATTGTCTTAATTTGTGACAAAAAAAACTTATGTATTGTCTTACATATTTTCATTAAGCACTATTGTCTTAAAAAATTGTCTCTATAAGAAAGATATATGACATAAGCGTTATTGTCTCATAGGAAACAATTTTTTTTGGTCTCTCTAGAGACAATAATTGGGATTAAAGAAATTTTCTTTATAGAGACAATATGTCTTTAATTCTATCTATTGTCTCTCTAGAGAAAATAAAAAAAATATATTCAAAGACAATAAAATATCGTTTTTGTCTCTTTAGAGACAATATAAAACAACGAATCCATAAAAATATCTCACCATTCAAACAAATCAATATAAAAAACATTTAATTTAAAATAAACAACAATATCATTGATTAATTCATGTGAGGGGGTAGTGGAATTAAACCACCAACCTCCTCTTTATAAGGTAGGTGATCTTCCATTGAGCTAACACCCTCTAATGAATTATGTGAGGAGTTATGGTATTAATTTGGGGTTAATCGAGGAAGTTTCTCATTTACTCTTAGTAGTAGTTACATTATATAACAACTGGTTGGACTATAGATGAATTGCTAACACCAAGAAAGAGCATATAATATTACATTGATCTCATAATATTAATTATATCTTATTGTTTGCCTTTAGGACACTAAAGAATACTTAGAAAACATTGAGCGGTTCACAAAAACTTGTTTAGAAAACACAAAATTTACTTTACTCTTACAGAGAACAGAAAAAGCTTTCATGAGAACACAGAAGACTATATGCTCACTTGGAAAACATATCTCATATAGGTTTCTCAACATTCTAAGTGAATCCATGGACTTTGAACTTGCAATAGTAAACAAACTAATCAATAATAGAGAAAACAAAATGTCAAGCTTCCAATTTTGCAAACAAGTCTATTATGTTTGTCAAGAGAGCCCAACCTCTTCATTCCAAGGCCCTAGAAGATGGTGCCAAATAGTACCCCAACCACTATAGTGAATAAAAACCACATGATAATACATTTTGGATGTCTCGAATATGATCAATGTTGCTTCCAAAGTCAAGCCATGCACTAAGCTTTGAAGGGTTGTTCATATTATGTTGGAAAATTCAAATCTTGCCAGCCAAGAGCTCAAGTCCTTAGCTCTTTAATAAAAGTTTGATTGCATATAAAATCATAACAACATAAAAGTCAAATAAGGTTTTAGAAAATTTGCAATTTCTTCTTTGGAGAAATTATATTATTAGAGATAGGGTAGTAAAAATAGAGATGCACATTGAAAAATCTCTTTCTCAAACAAGTTCCTACAATTATGTTAGACATACTCATAGAGTGTTGAATTTATATATATTTTATCATAGTTTACACATCAAGAGCTATGGAACTCACTTCCAGGGCCCATGCCATTAGATTGTATCCGTCTATAATTTTGGTACTCATGGCACAACCTAGTCAAACAAACATGAATCAAATAAGATCATTATTTTCTACCATGGATTGATAATAGAAATCACAATCGATAACTAAATATCCTATAAAAAAAGGTGCAAGAAATCACTCGTACCTCAAACCACTCAACAATTTTATGAGAATGATGACCAAAATGACCTGCATAGATGATTTGGCCAACCCTTTTCAGGTGTAAGAGTTGCAGTTCAATAAACCAACAAAACTAAAAATTTAGCAATTGTTGGTTCTATGGAACCCTATCTTATTCTATCCATTTGCATCCCTTTCCTTTTGTTAATCCAAACAAAGAAACATTAGAAAGGCTTTTTGTTTCATATCAAGTGGATTGATCAATGAAAATGTTTTAATTCACCTCATGAAAATCATCAAAGATATCAATGTTGAGTTCGTGGATGGTACACATAATTGTTCAACTTGTATTGACTTTGTTACAAACAGTTTGCAAAAATTAAATGAATCCATTTAATAATTAATGTTGTAAATGGATAGAAAGGAACTATGACATGTCACATCTTAAAGGTTATCATGCTGTACAAACATCTTATCTCTGAAAATGTTGTAAATGTTTTCACTTAGATGGTAGTTTGCAACTACCACTTACAAACCACCATATAGAACATGATTGTATCATAAATGATGCTTACTTCCTATAAGAAATTAAAAACCCCTTTTCTTTCTAGGAAATTGAAGCCCATGTACTTGAAGAAGTCAAGGACATACTCTTGAGGTTCTTGATACACCACCTCTCCTTCATATTACAAGATGATATCCTCAAATAGCTCATGTGTTTCCACGCTTCGCTGCAAAAGAGAGATCAACACTATCACATTAAAGAGATGGATGATTTGGTAGAGACATTTGAAAACTTGGAAAGTCATAACATTGTCCAATCCTTGTTGAAATTTTATCGATGAAAATAGCTCTTTCGCAACCAACTAACATTTATCTTGCACAATTCTTATTAAATAATCAAACATCTGATTTGAAACTACCATATTATGAAAATGCAACTTTTCAGTGGTACCAAGGAATTATTCTTACTTAGCCCACTTGTGGTAACTCTCTTCTTCTATCCTCCATATATTCCATAATGCACATGATCTCTAAAAATTGTGTCTACACATATATCCAAGCCCCGAATCTAGAATAAATCAGAGACATAACAACCTATGTGAATAATCAACATGCCTTAAAACTCTGATGCATTTTGTCCCATAATTTTTAGAAAGATAGCATTTAACATATAGTCTATGATAAAGCTAATCCGTAGTCCCTAAATTGAATTTTCCTATATGAAATAAGAATGTTTAATTTTTCCAATAAGTGACAAATTGAAAATGACAAGAATTTTTTTGGGCCTGCTTCAGTAGGAAAAATAACTTTAGCTTGAATGGGTAAAATGACCCACTAGGGGGAAGACTATGTCTTTGATTTAAATCTTGGTAATAAACACCCAATTTTACCATCAAACCAAAACTCCACTAATAATGCAATAGTCATCAAGATTTAAATAAGGCACTAAATAACACCTCTCCTCTTTAGCTCAAATTCCTACCTTCATGAAGACATCAACATATGAATCCAGTTTGATGTGAGCCTCCTTTTCACATCTTGAAATTTCCTGAAACATCTATAGAAAGTAGTGCATAAGCACGGGTTCAATTATCAATGGGGAAATGTTGTAACTTCCAGAAAAAGTAAACAAACACTCACCCTATCTTACCCCAACAAGTTGGAAATGCCCTAAGAAAGTCATTGTTTTCCTTAGTGTCATTAATATAAGCAGATGCTTTTCGAGGCAGAACTTTATTTATTGGGTGCCCATTGTCAGATACAGTTTTGGTGACCAGTAAAAGGAAAAAGAACCAAATTTTCTATAAGAATTAAAATTAAGTATAGGAAACTAGTTTAATTTTGATGCACTAAAATACAAACAACAAATAGATTGGGAACATTTGGCAACAAACAAAAATGATGAATTTGTCAAGGCACATAATTAAAATTTGGATTACATTTCTCATAGTATCATCTTATTTCAAAAGATCCTAAACTTATTGTGAGATCACAGTCAAGACTTCAAACCATAGTTGTTAGCAATGTGGTTTTTCCAGCACCAGGTGGAGCAAGAAGAAGTGCCATTTTGAATAGCTCAATAATGCTCCATGAGAATATAGAGAGTCTCTAAAACAAATAACCTATGTTATACATATTATATCTAGGAACAAGTAAATATGAAAATATTATTGATAAGGCATGATGATGCAACTAATATTATAAAGTGTTGTCAAAGTCATCATCCTTGACCACCAAATATTCATCTAGTGAAGAAATATGTGCATAATAACACCATTTTTTATGTTCTCAAATGAAAAGTTGTCAAAATTTCCAATATTAGTCTTTCCCCATGTTAATTTGGTGTTGAATCTTAAACCATAATGGTTTCCATTAGAGTGTTCAAGGTCTCTCTACTTTTTTTATGGAACCATTATCTACATTAGTTGATTTGAATGACAACTCTTTACATGGTTACACTCTATGAAAACCACTAAGCCACAACCCAAATACAATGTAACCATCTACCATAATATCGAAATGATTTCTTACATGGCCTTGACCGAACATATTTCTTTAAGGTACACAAAAACATAGTAACCCTAAGGGGGAAGCTGTTGGTTTTTTTATTATTATTAAAGATAAATTAATAGATTCAATACTTTTTGCAAAAATCATATCACATTTTCATATCAATGCGGCACATACTCTTGTGGTAGAGTAATCTGACTTGACGAGTGCATTTTTTATTTTTTATTTTTACCCTGAAGAACTTCTATGAAATATAGGTAAGGGTGATTGGTAATAGAGACAACCAAAAGGTGGTTTGAGGGGATTATTGAAATCAAGAACTTTCCTTCCCTCACATAAAGAATCTACTCATTACCAATTTTTTATTTTGAATATTTGGCATGAACATTCCCCATCCTAACCATTAAAAAATTAAATCAAAATAGTTATCTAAAATATATTAAACTATGTATCTCATTGAACTTACCATTTAGAGACAAATTTCTATTCTAGACAAATTATATGGCCTTGCGTGAACATGTTTTTTTGAAAGTGGTAGGAAGCGAAATAATCTCATAGGTAGATTCAACAATTTATTGGAAAAGAAATCCACACCCTAATATCAAAGTTACATACAACTCAGTGCCAAAGTAGGTTGGCATGCATAGGAAAAATTATGTTTTTTATTTCTAACACATAGAATTTCCAACATGATACGAAAGAAAGCGTTTGGACTGGTTGGAAATATCCAAAATTCCCAAGCCAAAGGATGGCTTCAAGGAAAGTACTAGAAATAGGAATCCATGGTTGAACATCATAGATGCCCTACTTTTCATTGATATCATAAGGGTCCTAGATTTCATTCTTAATATGTCTAGTAGTCAATATCATATGAGAGTTAGGTATTGAGGTGATTTTCTAGAAAAGGAGAGTCAAGCAAATATGTGGGTTGTCTAAAAAGGTTATTAGTGATGAAAGAGGTATGTAACTCAATGGTGGAACAATTTCAAAACTAATTGCTATGGGATAGGTATTTCTTAGGCAAGTAGGGTTACATTTACTAATTGTGTGCATGAAAACTAATTAAAAGGAAACATCAAGAACAAACATTTCACAAATATATTGTGCAAAAAAGTCATCAATTACCTGGACAATACTACATGGTACATGGAAAACCAAATACCCTGGAGAAATTATAGCCCAATAATGAATAATGTGGGTTCATTTTTCCTTGGAATGATATTTAATCTAGAGAAAGTACTTGGGTGCCATTGCCAATAACAAATGTGGTCGAACATGGCAACTCACTATTGAGTGAAACATGCTCATCCACCTTGGGGTTTCTTCCATTCCATTATGAATAGAATCCAAACCAAAAATGTCTATACATATGATGACATAACCTAAACACTATTTTTTAGGGTTAGAAAACTACACCTTGATATCAAACTGGTAGGATGAGAATGTACCTTAGTGGTAGAGAAACCTACATATGAGGAAGCCTCAATACTGCATATCAAGCCACACTTTATCTTAGGCAGTAGAAACATGCACCTTTGTATCAAATCAATAAGGGTGCCTTGCGTGAGGGGCATGTAGACCAATGGAAAAGATCCCAAGGCTAGGCACCCTTACTAGTATGATGTTAGTATGTGGATTATTATTGTAACAAATTTACTTAAGCCTCATATCCATTTGCAAGCACTTGCTATTGATACCATGTTGGAATATGGATATGGAAGGAATTGAACCCTGGATTTACCCGTACATGGTGAGCTTCTCTACCACATAGTACATACCCATTTTATGATGAGAAACCTTTTTCAAAGTGTCAAGATTAACATCTACCAACTACGGCCAGATCAATAACCTTGGTACCAATCAATATCGCTTAACTAGTGTCACTTTCCTTATGAGGAAGCTTTGAACTACCCAATGGCATGGTCATAGAGTTAGTTTGGTACTATTTGGGTAACATGGCCTTGATTTCATCATATAGGAGTTGCATACTCTGGAAACTTCAACATATATGGAAAATCTAAATAAAAAATATTTATTTCTTAATCAATATTGCTCAAACGCCAATTTATTTATATTATCCCATAAGAGAATGTGAAAAGAAAATAATAAACAAGCGATTTTGTTGGCTTAGGTTGGGCTGACCTAGCTTGAGAGTTTACTGCACACCAAAAAAACCGTCAACCACTGGCCCTCTTGGAAACGACCTACAAGGAAGTCATAGTCTCATCTGAAGTGATTACGGGAGGTTGCAAAATCAACTTTCTGGAGCTTGAGGGACACTGCAATGTGGTACTTCTGTATTTTCTTTATGTTTTAACAATTATGAATTGCTTCGCATATATAGATTACTTTGTAGAATTACATTCATCACTTAAACATAATGTAATCATCCATAAAATTTATAGGAATAAATTCATATATTAATCAAATAAACACATGAGACACAAACTTTACCATGATTCATCCCAATGTGGGACTACATCCATAAGAAATGTTGCTCATAATATAAATTTTGTACAACAAATAGTTCTTCCTATGCACACAGCTGCAGGGTGTTTGTGCACTAAGCTACAAATGGTCTGCGCACTCAACTACAGACCGAGGCCTCTACACACACAGTTATGGAGCCTCACCCTTTCACTAAAGTATAGATCAGAAAAATATCACCCAAACATAGATTTGGATCAACAAATTCCTTCCTTCTTTATTATTCATCCCTATATATACTATTACATGAGGGATTACATCACTAGATTACGATGGACATGATAACATGGCTTCCAAAATACAAGGGATTATGGCCCAAAACCAACCACTTTTACAATATTATATTCTTTTTACAAAAAGGAAAGGGATTCACCATGAAGCCCCTCTGTTGTGTGGTGACCTTTCTCTGAGGTCTTCATTGTGCTCTGCTGCATGGTCCAATTCATACTCTGCGACATCTTTTCTACTACACGATCCGCAAAACTCAGGTTTCTTGCCCAAAATCTAGCCATGTTTTGTTGTGTCCAGCAGGCCCCTAATGCTCACCTGTAACTTGTCCCGACTCACTTAATTGTTGCGCCTATGCTCTTTTCTACAATGTTGTTATAGGCCTATTTGAATAGTTGGAGCACTTCTATCATATGTTTATCCTCATGGCATTCTTCCTCAATCAATGCTTCTATTACATTCTTTGTAGCCTTCTGTAGAAATGCCACCTCCTTTTGTCGAAACTCCTAAATCTTCTAATCTACTACCTACAAGAGCTGAAGGGCCTCATCCTATGAAGGCTATGTTATTTATATCAATGTTTAATCTTCCTTCTTCAGCTCTTCGATGCTCTTCTGTAGAACCTTCGCTTCGTTGATCTTTCCAAGCTTCTGTGATATAGGTAATGTCTTCGTAGTTGCTATACTTTCCTCTAACTGCTACTACTTTTGTTGCATCTCCTCCTGTAACTTTTTAACATTTGGATCTTCCTGTAGTGAAGCATAAATCTGAATACTCCCATCTAGTAGTTTATTGTAGTTTGTCAATTCTGTGGAGATACTGACCACGAACAACTTTAGGTCAGCCTCCCTCTAATCTCTTACATCCCATGGCATAGTTGGCCGCAGCTTCAATTGCAGCTCACTACTTTTGACTCTGTAATCAAACTGTATTATGGTAGCTTCCTCATTCTTCTCCTTTATTGCAAAGCTGAGCTTTGTGACCTTTTCTTCTACTGATTCCTCTTCGTGGACCTCCATGTCCAGAATTGCTTTGCATTTTATTTCTATTACGTGCTTCAGTTGTTGATATTCTTTTTCTATCTAATCTCTCTCTTGTATTTTTTGGTCAAGAATTTGTGATAGCACAACTGCCTCCTTTTCCACCTGTATGTTGAGTAGTGATGTGCGCTCTTCCCTTAGCTTTATTTCCTCTAGAATCTCTTCATGTAGCTTATGCAATGTTGGCAACGACAATGCTGCGATGTTCATATTTACATGTTTCCACTCTTTGGCCTAAAGCTGAATTTATATTGAATCAAATTGTAGATCCCTTGTAGGTATCTGTGTCAGCCTCACTACAAGGGTAGGCACAATTAGCCTTCCTTCTATAATCCTTTCTTGTATTTGTGCAGGTAATTTAATTGACAATGCCAAAAGCTTCAACTTTGTAATCCTCTCCTACACACCTGTGATAAGCTCACTATAGCGATCTTCCTGTTGAAACATGGCAACAAGAATATTCCAATTTAATTTGTCCTTGAATTAAATTGTGAATTAAAATCGAATTTAGTCTTAAGAGCTACTTGGAAATAATTAATTAATTTATTCTAAATTAATTCGTTGGAGAAATTCAAGTTAGAAATCTTTCTGAAGTCATGCAAGAGTTATCCCTTAAATTAAGGAGATAAGATTGAGTTATATTTGAGCTGTAATTAGTTAACTCAGTTTACTGAGTTAAGTCCAGTTACATTAGTTCCAAACTATTTGAGGAACTAATAGTGAGTTAACAGTTTGTTGATGCATTAATGCACTCAACTAGTGCTACTCCAGTTAACAGAAGATTCCCTCATCAGAAACTCATGCATGTCTATTCTAAGAAATACCTAGTTGAGATTAATGTTCAAGGATAGTGTATTATCATCTACATGTGTTTTCTCATGGAGAAAACTCATACATGCATTCAAGGATTTATCCTTGAGGATTGCACATTGTTGGAGGAAACATTTCCACTTGGTAAAAGGAAAATCATCCACAAGGAACAATGCAAGGAAATAGGAGCTTGGAGGGTAGAAAGGAAGGCTGGAGAGAAGCAAAGATTTCCTACGAGCATCTGTGGGGATTGTACAAAGAGCTGGCTAGCTATGAGAGCTAAGGCTTTGTATAATTCTTACATATTTCCACCATGAATGATAATACAATAGTGTGGGGTTTTTATCTAAGGATTTCCCCAAAAATATTTTCATGTGTATTGTTCCATTGATTCTTCTTCTTTTGGTTATATTGTTCAGCTCGATCTTTAAGCTTCTACAAATTGATAGTAGAAGTAGGTTATAGTATTCTACTTTTATTTATATTGCATCATCGGGTTAACCTACACATATTTTCTACATGGTATCAGAGCTGTGAAAAATATACTGAGAAGAGAATTCAAAGTTTGAAGTTTGGGGTTGCAGGTGCAAATTGAATTCATATCATACTTCAAGTTTGGCTAATGGCGTTCTATGGCTTGATACTCGAGTATGCCTTGGAAGAAATCTCAAGATTAATGTTCAAGGATAGTGTATTATCATCTGCATGTGTTTTCTCATGGAGAAAACTCATACATGCATTCAAGGATTTATCCTTGAGGATTACACGTTGTTGGATGAAAGATTTCCACTTGGTAAAAGGAAAATCATCCACAAGGAACAATGCAAGGAAATAGGAGCTTGGAGGGTAGAAAGGAAGGCTGGAGAGAAGCAAAGATTTCCTACGAGCATTTGTGAGGATTGTACTAAGAGCTAGCTAGCTATGAGAGCTAAGGCTTTGTATAATTCTTACATATTTCCACCATGAATGATAATACAATAGTGTGGGGTTTTTATCTAAGGATTTCCCCAAAAGTATTTTCATGTGTATTGTTCCATTGATTCTTCTTGTTTTGGTTATATTGTTCAGCTCGATCTTTAAGCTTCTACAAATTGATAGTAGAAGTAGGTTATAGTATTCTACTTTGATTTATATTGCATCAACGGGTTAACCTACACATATTTTCTACATGGTATCAGAGCTGTGAAAAATATACTGAGAAGAGAATTCAAAGTTTGAAGTTTGGGGTTGCAGGTGCAAATTGAATTCATATCATACTTCAAGGTTGGCTAATGGCGTTCTATGGCTTGATACTTGAGTATGCCTTGGAAGAAATCTCGAATTACATATCATGGAAAGATAGAGTGGATGTTGTATTAGGAGACAATGGCTTGAAGGAATTCATTGACCAAGAAATCCCAAAGCCAGTTTTAACTAATGCAAAGGAGTTTGTTGAGTGGAGGAAGTGTGTGGTGAAGGTGAGACGGATCATCCTTGTGGGAGTTCAAGACCATATTGTCTCGAGTCTCCATGGGAATGATACTCAATTTTAAATGTTGGAAGACATTGAAGGAACTCTACCAGAATAGTAGTGATCACAAGAAATTGGAGCTCAAGGATAAACTTCGAAGAATCAAGATGGAGAAGGGTGATACTATTTCCACATATCTGAACAAGCTCACCACCTACAGAGATGAGCTTGGTAGTGTGGGAATAACTACGGTCGATGATGATATGGTGAGCCTAACTCTCCTTGGTCTTTCAAGGAGTTGGAATAGCTACAAGGACTCTGTGAATGGAAGGGAGAAACTACCAGATTGGGAACGATTGTGGTCGTATATTATGCGGGAGGAGATCAGGAGGAGCACATGAGATGGTTCTTCATCCAGAAATGATGATGAAGAAAATATAGACTTAGTGAGTAAGGCAAGGAAAGGGAAGGGGAAGGCTTCCCATTTCAAATCAAATTCTTCTCATGGAGGGAAGAAGGGTGACATGTCCAAAGTAAGATGCTTTAATTGTCACAAGATGGGACATTATGTGACTAATTTCCCATCGAAGAAGTCCAATAAGGGACCCTTAGAAGGATCGGAAGGTGACGCATTAGCCTCTCAGTTCGAAATGTACTTTACCCTCATTGCATGCATGGTGTCATTGATGATCAGTTGTGTCTGGTATCTTGACAGTGGAGCCTCATTCCACATGACCAGTGATAAAAATTTATTCAATGCCTTGGAGGAGAAAGGCCTCAAGATGCGCATAGAGATGGGTGATGATGGAAGGTATAATGTTTCAGGAGTGGGCACGGTTGCTTTAAAAAGGGAGCATGGAGCTCCTCTCACCTTGAAAAATGTGATGTATATGCCTAGACTGAAGAAGAACTTGGTATCGGTCACGATGTTGGAGGACAAAGGCTACGATGTTGTCTTCAGTGAAGGAAAGGCATTCCTAAAACACATTACCACGAGTCAGACCAAGAGGATAGGGATTCGGGTGAAGACTCTCTATAAACTAGAGGTAGATGATTGTGCAACATTGAGTACAAAAGAAGAATTGGTGCAAAGCCAAGACTTTGGAGAGTGGTGGCTCAGGCGGTTGGGCCATTTGCATCATGGGGCTTTGAAGATAATGCAACAAATATCTACAGGGCCTCCCAAAGGTAAACTTGAGCAAGTTGACACATGCAAAGGTTGCACCTTCGGAAAGTACACCAAGTCTTCCTTTCACGATCGAGACAGTTGAGCAAAAAGGCTATCTTAGAGAGAGTTCATACTAATTTGTGTGGACCATTCTTGACAGCATGCACAACAAAGCAAAGTTATTATGTGATTTTCATTGATGACTATTCTCATAAATGATAGATTTATTTCATGCAGAAGAAGGAGCAAACCTTCACAAAGTTTTGTGAGTTCAAATCTTTGGTCGAGAAAGACTCAAGGAATAATATCAAGGCCTTGAGAAGTGACAACAATGGATAATATATCTCTCAAGAGTTTAAGGACTTCTGTGCAGTGGGAGGAATTAAATGAGAGTTGACGACACCTCATAATCCATATCAGAATGGGGTGGCCGAGAGGAATAATATAGTTATCGTAGGAGAAGCATGGGTAGTGATGCATGAGCAAGGCATACCACTTCACTTATGGGTTGAGGCATGCAACACAGTGGTCTATTTTTAGAATAGAACCTCGTATCGCATACTTGGGATGAAGACACCAGAGGAAGCTTTCTCGGTAAGAGACTAGATGTGGGTCACTTTAGGATCTTTGGCTCATCGGTATATTTCCACGTGACAAAGGATGCATGGAAGAATCTTGATCCAACAATAGAGTTGGGGATATTTGTGGGGTACACTGATACACGTCACAACTATCAGGTGTACTTTCCTACTAGTCGGAGGACAGTGATTCGCAGAGATCTCAAGTTTTATGAGCAGAAAACCATGCAAGTTTCCCTTGGGAGGGAGATCCAATTATATTCTATGGAGGAACTATTGGTTCCTAAGGAGGAGGAGCCTCAGACTAATTTGGAGCAGCCACATATAGAGGTTCCAGGAGTGGAGACGTCCACTCAAGCAGAGTCTTCCAGAGATGGAAGGAAGTGCACAAGAGAAGCTAACAGATTGTTGGAGGATGCCAAAGAGAATGTGGGAGCACCATCTTCTCAGCACAGATAGAGGAGGTCACCAGAGAGGTACAATGGATACATGGCCCTTGCTGGGGAATGTGTTGAGACCAAGCTATCTTCCTTTGAGGAAGTAGTGCAGCAGATGATTTGGGTTGATGCTATGGTGGACGACTATGACTCCATAGTTCGTAACAGTGTTTGGGACGTGGTTTTGAGACTCGTTAAAAAGTTAGTTGTGAGTTCTTGTTGGCTTACAAGGTAAAGCAAGTTGCTGATGGTAGTGTGGAGAAGACTAAGGAAAGATATTTTTCCCGTATATTTTCACAAGTTGAGAGGATCATGTTGCTGTAGTATATTTCAATAGAGGAGAAATATGTTGACATTTTGACAATGGCTTTGTGAAAGTGTAAATTCGAGTTCCATAGAGACAAGGTCTAGCTGACAGATAATCCTTTTCTTGTTGAGAAGGAGTGCTAAAATATGGCAACAAGAATATTCCAATATAATTTGTCCTTGAATTAAATTGTGAATTAAAATTGAATTTAGTCTTAATAGCGACTTGGAAATAATTAATCTATTTATTTTAAATTAATTAGCTGAAGAAATCCACGTTAGAAGTCTTTCTGAAGTCATGCAAGAGCTATCCCTTAAATTAAGGAGATAAGATTGAGTTATATTTGAGTTGTAATTAGTTAAATCAGTTTAGTTAGTTAAGTCTAGTTAAATTAGTTCCAAATTGTTTGAGGACCTAATAGTGACTTAACAGTCAGTTGACACTTTAATGCACTCAACTAGTGCTACTTTAGTTAACTTAAGTTTCCCTCATCAGAAACTCATGCATGTCTATTCTGAGAAACACCTAGTTGAGATTAATGTTCAAGGAAAGTGTACTATTAGTTACATGTGATTTCTCATGGAGAAAACTCATGCATTCAATCAAGGATTTATCCTTGAGGATTGCGTATTTTTTGGGGAGAATTTTCCACTTGGTAAAAGGAAAATCATCCACAAGGAATAGTGCAAGGAAATAGGAGCTTGGAGGGTAGAGAGGAAGGCTGGAGAGAAGCCAAGATTTCCTGTGAGCATCTATGAGGATTGTACTAAGAGCTAGCTAGCTGCGAGAGCTAAGGCTTTGTATAATTCTTATGTATTTACACCATGTATGATAATAAAATAATGTGGGATTTTTATCTAAGGATTTCCCCAAAAGTATTTTCATGTGTATGGTGCCATGTATTCTTCTTCTTCTAGTTATATTGTTCAGCTCAATCTTTAAGCTTCTGCAAATTGATAGTAGAAGTAGGTTATAGTATTCTACTTCGATTTATATTGCATTATCAGGTTAACCTACACAGATTTTCTACACTTCCACCCTGTTCCAAGATTTCGTTGTGATCTCTTGAACCTTGTTTGAAATTTGGTCCAAGTATCCCTTAGTGAGAACCATTGGTGTGAGCTCCTTTGACTTATCTGCCTTACACTTCTTTTTGGGCTTCATGGAAGCTTTGCCTCGGCTCTCCTTTTCTATGCAATATATTTCCTTGTTTCTGCCTTCTCTGTCTGCTTTGTTGTATCCTCACCTCATTGAGGATCCTCTTCATCATGATGTTCTTCTTCATGGTGTGCTTATTCCTTCTCCTCTTCCTCTACTTCCTTCCCCTTTTTTTCTCCATTACCTTTGCCCTGGTGCAAAGTGTCAAACTCTTCTTCTTCTGTTACATTGTCTCCTCCCACCTTCAACGGACTAACCCAATCTGCAGGCCATGCCTACACTACTCCTAGTAGATCATCCTTTTTGAACATATATGGGAATGCATGCCATTTCTTCTTCGCATATCTACGTTCATATATGTATAATATATGAAAATATGCCTTGAACCTCAACACAACATTGTACTATTTGTATAAACTTGGTGAGAGGCATGGATACTCGTTTACATGCATGTGCATATCCATATTGTATAGTATAAAATATATATCGTTTTGTTATGTGTGTGGTGGTAGAGTGGTATGCCACAATGAAGCATACCTGACAACCTCAGATACATCTTCTTCTATCAGAGGAAACTGTGTATCCTCGAGTTCATTCCATATCAACATAAAAATTATCAATAGTAACTAGGCATAATGAAATATGTAGCTTTATCCTAGGCCTCATGGTAGTAGCCAAGGAATTGTTTACATAAATACGTGGCCCAGTTATACTGCACTCCATTTGCACATTGCATGGCTAAAGCAACCATCGGCATAGGGACATCATTTGTGTGGCACTTCCTCATAATCTTTCCAGGAAGAATATGTGCGCAAAGCAAAATTTGTCTAGGAAGAATATGTGCAGAAGGTAGACTGGTTGGTCATTGATGGAGTTTCTGTCATAGCCCCTATTGCCTTTCACTAATCCATACTTCGACTTCATGCTACCAAGGCACATTCCTATTCCTTCCCGACGAACTCCTCTATGGGGTTCTTGCCCTTGGTATGGTCATACTGTGATCCTCCAAACCAACATTTGTTCTATGTGGATTTTATTCCCTATCCACAGGTGTTTGTCATGTACTAACATCAACAATTGTCTAACTAACGTTGAGCTTGATGAACTTCTATCAAAGTGTGGCACATTTAACATGTTTAACAATCTCGGTTTAACATTCCTGACTACACCAACACATTCACCCATATATGCGGATCTAATATTGTCGCTTTGATATCTCATTAGTGAAGCTACTAAAAGAATTTCCTTGGCATGAACTGTGCATACTCTGTCTAGTCATTGACATCGTTATCTATGAATTTTAGCTGTGGGATTTTTCCTAAAATCTCTCATACAAATGACACCTCCACTAGCAATAGAGGTGTGAATGTCCCACACTTTGCATCTTTGGAATCCTTTGCAAGCTTAGCATTTAACTTCCTTGAAAGTATATGTACGAGAAAAGGTGAGATGAATGTTGCACCACCTTCCTCCACATGAATTTCTGCCACTTCTTCTTCAATGTCAGCCTATTGAGGTTTCTTTTGAGACTTTAAAGGTTTGGTAGACTTCTTATCATTCCTTTTCTTGGTTCAAACTTCCTTAGGTTGCTTCTACCTTGTTTATGTCCACGGCTTCTATTTTGACAGTGTTACTACTATTGGTGTTCCTGCTACGGGTGGTGATACTAGTGATGTTGTTGGTGTATCAGTTTTTGTTGCGATGACTATTTCCATAAATCATTGTATACAATTCTCGTTAAAAAATCACACAAATTCTTCAATTAACAAGATATTCATGCAAGAAACCCCTAGAACTGCTTCGCACTATTACTCTCTCAAGCTCTACATTCAACAAAGTTCATAATCTGAGAGTGAGTCAGCTATTCATAACAATTCCAGTCTTCGGACCTCATCATCAGATTTTATTTTTCCATAATTCTATGAATATTGTGTCATTAAATGTGCATCTATCGTTAAATTCTACCAATTGTCATCTTCAATGCAAATTGACACCCATATTTTCCCTTTTAACAGTCATATTTCTACTTTTCTAGTGAACTTTGACATGTCCTCTACTCTAGCACACCTCTGTCTTGTGTTGTGACTTCCTACAAACTTCGACATATCCCTGATTGTAGTGAATTGATTTCTTCATTGAAGCTCTTTATCCAACATAGTTTATAGTCCAGTATCCACTTTCCTTATTTTTTCTTTAGGGCGAAGTTGTAGGGACAGGATTGTCCCTATACAATTTCAATCTATTTCCATTCACTTTTCATTGAATTAATTCTCCATTTAAATTCGCTAGTTGTATTGTGCCTCCATCAGTAATATTCTTAATAAGATATGGGCCTAACCAATGTGTTTTGAATCTCACTGGAAATTTCACAAACTTACTGTCATAGAGGAGAACAAGATCTCCTACTTGAAACTTTTGCTTAATGTTCCTTCCATTCCCATCATTTTCTCTTTCTTTTTTCACTTATTGATGAAATCCTACTATAAACTTGTCTTCTTCCAGATCAAGTAAACGTGACATCCTTTCTTCCATTATGTTGGGTCTTCCATATTTGTAAAACCAACAATTCTTAGGCTAGGGTAAATGTATTCCATGGGAATCACAAGTTCTTGCCCATAAACCAACCTAAAGGGTGTCTGATCTATCAACCTTTTGCATGTAGTCCTATAAGCCCATAATACTGCTACAATTCTAATATCCAAGTCATCCCTATTCACATTACATATCTTCGTCAATGTATTCTTTTTATTGAATCCTTCCACAGTTCCATTTTCTTGAGGATGATAGGGAATGATGTTTTGGTGGTAAACTTGAAATTCCTTAGTTAATGATTCAATGGTATCCTTCAAGAAATGTGACCCTTGGTCACTCATCAATATATTTGGACACCAAATACGAACAATATGTTTTCAAAGATGAACTTCACAACAATTTTTGTGTTGCAATCCTTCAGTACTTGTGCTTCAACCCACCTTGTCAAAGAATCAGTTGGAGTGATTATATACCTCGCACCAGTTGTTTTCCCTGGTGGATTGATATGTCTGACAAAATCAATAGACCATTTTTCAAAATGCTACAAAGTTACTTGTGGTACTAGTGGCATCTCATCTCTCCTTAAAGGTTTTCTTGTTCTTTGGCAGATATCACAAGCTTGACATTACTCCTTTGCATCTTTGTGTAGTGTAGGCCACCATAGTCCTCTTGAATTCTTTTGTGCAGTATCTTTCCCTCCATAATGTCCACGAGTTGTGCCACTATGAGCTTTTGTTAAAATTATCTAGTGCTCAGGAACATACTTGTGCAATATTTCATTTGGTCCCATTTTATACAAATGCCCTACTACCAGTGAAAAATATGTTTCCTTAACCACGAACTCTTTCTTTTGCTGCATAGTGTATTCTGAAGGAGCCTTCCCTGTGGTTAAGAACCAAATAATATTAGTGAAGTGATCATTTGTTATCCTAATTACAAACAACTACACATCAAGAAGAGTATCCTCTAACCTTCACAAATAATCATGCCCAACATGTAGCATTTCTCGCTTGACAACAACTTCAAAAACATACTCCTAAAATAATAATAGCCATCTACAAATTTTTCCTCCTAAAATAAGCTTATTAACCATATACTTTAGTGCAGAGTGGTTTGTGAACATCTTAAAATGTGATCCCAGTAAATAATGTTTGAATTTATGCAAAGTATATACCATAGCTAGTCCTTCTCTTTCTATAGTTGTATAGCTCTTTTTTTCGTTAGACAGTTTCCTAATTTCAAAATTTATTGGGTGATCGATTTACCCTCCACCTGGCTACACCAACACAACTCCTAAATCTATGCATGAAGAATCCACTTGCACATGAAATTCCTTATTCCAATCTAGAAACACTAGTATATTAGTAGTTAGCATCGTTTCTCTTAGTTCGTCGAGGATCTTTTGACATTTTTCGTTCCATAGGAAAGTAACATATTCCTTCTGCAGTTTTTTCCATAGGTGCAGTGATTTGTGCATATCGTTTGATGAATTTTTTGTAATATCCTGTATATACGAAAGTAGTACGAAGTTGCGTCAATATTTTTGGTGGAGGTAAATTCACAATAATAGAAATCTTTGCAGGATCCACCATCAATCGTTTCTTGCAAACAATATTTCCTTGTAATATACCGAAAGGTACATAGAATAGGAACTTCTTAATATTTAGATAAAACTCATATTGACTGCATGTCTTGAGCATCAGTGTTAATATTGCAACATCTTTCTTCAATAAACAATATTTTCCAATCATCGAAGTATACTTCTAATAACTTGTGAATATATTCTTTAAAGTATGCAACCACCGCTCTTAAAAATATGGTAAGGGCATTCTTCAATCCAAAAGGATCACTCTATAATGATATGATCCTGATTTTGTAGCAAAGGTAGTCTTATGTCGATCTTCTGGTGCAACTATGATCTAATGGTACCTTGAAAATCCCTATGTGAATAAGTAGGCCTCTTGTCCACCTACATTATCCAACACTTCATCTGTAAAGGGTGTAGGGAAGAGATGATGCAGACATGAATCATTTAATTTCCTTAGATCCACACAAATCCTGATTTCTACTTTATCATTCTTTTCCTGCACCACCATGGGACTTACCCACTCTGATTCCTACATAGGTTTAATGATCCTTGATGCTATCATTTTATTTAACTCGTATTTTACTTTATCCTTATATTTTGAATTCAATCTGCGTGGTCTTTGCTTGACAAAATTCACATCAGGCTTTAAAAGAATCTTCATAACTCCCAAGTCTCCTACTATGTCTTTCATATATGAGAACTTAGTGGGTAATAACTCCTGGTATTCATGTAAAATATATGTCACTTCTGATTGTTTCTTCATCCTAGTAATCTCCTATTGTTGCAAACTTTGGCTTATCTTCTGACCCTATATTCACCTTCCTTGTCTTTAATGGCTTTGTTATATAAGGTATTTATAATTCAATTCTAGTCACTTCGTGATAGCCTTCAGATTCCTCTATGTCAATATTGAGAGGGTCTTCATCTTCTTCTGCAGTGATGTTGTAGCATTCCAGTACATTATGTAGCTACGGAGCCCAAGGAGACTTCCAAGTGAGTGGAATTTCATTCACAGAAATATTCTTTTTAACTATATGAAGGGCTAAATCTATATATCAACAATCATCTTTGAAACTAAATGTCAATATAATCCCATCAACCATCTCTAACCATCTCATAGGACCATGTCGAAATTTTGTTTCGAAGTACCATTTTAGAGGAATTGTCTTGATGTACGGATGAAGCCATGCACCCATTCTTCTCATGGAATCTCCTTCAATGTTGTTATACAAAGTTGGATGTGCTCCCTAGGGTCAGTTTGACCATCATATTTATCTACTATTTATGTTTCTGCCTAACCAAAACTTATCCATATCAACCTTTGACATTCCTACCAAGTTCCTATATTCTTCTTATTTGTACCCCACCATCTAGTAGGAGTAGCTCTTAAGGCTAGATCCAAAGCTAGCAATCTTTGACATTCTGGTACCTGTTCTTCATATTCTTCAATAAAATTATTTACATTTCCTAAACCATCATAAAAAGGTAAGTCACATACCTCACTTGTCATACAATGATTTTCTTTAGTAATTTTTGCACATCACGTTGTAGACAATTCATGTAACCTGTTTTATGAATTTTCCAATTCTTCTTTAAATCTGAAGTGTAGGAACTGTCTTGTTACCAACCCAATTTTTTATTTGTAGTGGGATTAATCCATTATTCTTCTTTATTTTTCATTTGATAAATGTTTTCTGTCTCTGTTGCATTTGTGCTCTTCTTTAACTTGTTCAATACACCTTGCTCCTTCTAATGGATCAATGGATCAATGAATCTCATATTGTTTATTTCAAATATCATTTTCCTCTTCTTTAAGTTGATTGTATCCATGTTGTAAAATGCCCAACCCTATCCAGGTAGTGTAGGATAGGGTTTATTGTCATCCACAATATCTATCATGTCAAAATTAGTAGTATTGCACACTCTTTCAATGTATATTATAATGCCTGATAATCTTCCTAGAGGAATAATATTTTGTTGGTTCACCATTCTTAGCTGAATAGGTGACCATTGCAACTTTAGCTTACCCATTAATTTCCCATGTTTTCTTTGTTAGGACATTAGCTTCAGATCCCATAACTAAAATAAGTTGGTGCATGTCATATTCATCTATGCAATAAGTTTCATTTATTCCAATTCTCTTTCATGCTTTAAATTGTTAACTTCGCGCATCTCACTGCATGGTACTTCTTTAGATGCACAAAAATTTATCAATTCCTTAGGTCCTTCTAGAACTCTTTGGTCTCACAACAATTTCATACAAGTTTGAAGACAATATTTTAGAGTATCTACCTGATATACTGCATCTTAATTTTGTATTGTCAGGGTTTGACCTTGTGTCGAAGATGATAGTTTGCAACTATTCCTTTGATTATGTTGTGCGATGGATGTGGAAGATCCTTCATCCATAAAGCTTCTCTTCACTTCCAGAAAGACTTCTTTTTCATTTTGAATATCAAACCCATGATATTTTTTAGGATTCTTTGTAGAGCGTCATAATTGCTTCTTTTTTACACCGTTTTTCACCTACTTATTCTTCTTTGACCATCATAACCACTCAATCGGCATCAAATTATAGGATTTATGGCATGACAGGTATATAATTGTCTTGTATTTCATAAGTTGATAAATTGCTTTATTATTATTATAACATTTTCTTTAGCTACTAAATTGGGATAATTTTGCATCTAATGTCTAATTCCACAACCAAGTCCATGGTTTGATAGGTTCCAAGATTCCAGCTGAAGAGTGAAATATATGGAAAGGTTGAGATCAATGCATTCAAAGATTGCCTCCTACCTTCGTGAAACCGATTGAAAAAATAAGCTTCCAGTTACGTGGCCAAGGATAAAGTCAAATATGTAAGCTATAATAAGAAAGCGAGGAACGAGGTATACGCCTCACGATTTTCTTTGTTAATAGAAAATCATGAGCGAATTTTGTTATGCTATATTTTCATAGTTAATTTTAGCATTCTGTTAGCAAGGTTAGGCATAAATATCTAAACACTTAATGATACAAGATTTATAAAAGGATCTCACAATAGACATAAACATAATGCTTTTATATATGCACACTAAAGACTTAAAACTCTAATTTTAATTTAGTTTATGAAGAACTTTTTCATTTCCATATGTAGTTGATTGTTTGATCGATAGCTTGATTACTTTCTTCTCATGGAGGGCCCCCTTGAGCAGTAAGGATTTTTGTTCATTTTCAGGATATAGAGTGTTTGTATAATTTCATCAACTTTGTGTTATGCTCAATTGACTAGAAGCATTTTTAATTTCTTTTAGATTCAAATTATGATGGTTTCATTAATATTCTCTTTTGTTTATAGATGCACATGAATTAAGTTTAATAGTAGTGACATCAATAGTGTCAGTTTGTACTTAGACTAAATCTTTATTTCGTAAAACAAAGGATTTTTTTGTAGGTTATATTTTAAACTTGAGTGATTTATAAGTAATGTGCAAGTGTGAGCATATTTAAGCAGAGATTCAATTTATGTAGGAGTGTGTTATATTGATAAATGAATTGATTCTGATAGAGCATATTTTAGATATATAGCAGTGTGTGTGTGTTTTATGAATTGAATTTTATTTTACAAGTGTGATACTGATTTATAAGTTTGATATTTTTATTGGTTGTGCGGATTTCATAATTAGTTATATTTTTTATAAGAGTGAAATTAATTTTAACTTAAAATAAGTGTGGGATTGATTTACTTATATGCAGAATTGTGAGATTTTCTTTTAAAGAGTGCGACATTCCCATAAGTAGCCTTTAGTAAAAGAGTTTGATTATTTTATTTTATAAGAATAATTACTTTTCTCATGTCCCTTTCAATAACTGAGTTTATAATCTATATTTCGATAACTTAACTTAATTTAGAGTTGGTGTGAATAGTCACATACTTCTAATATATACAGTAAATTTACACTTCATCACCTTACTAGCCCTCGACGATAATTTATTTTAGTAATTTAAAGTTTATTAAATTACCAAACATTTTTGAGTCATTTTCGGGGAAGTGAAAATAGGAGTTTTTTTTATTTTTATTTTAAAAAAATGATATGCATAGGGAAAGATATTCTAGAAGTAGATTTCTAGGTAGAGATAAAATCTTAATTCCAACATCATAACTCACCCCACCATGACCTCGTAGCGCCACACCAACCACTCAAAATCATATTTCATCATTTTCATACAAACATAAACTTCCCGAGGTACTTAGATCCAAAATCCAGTCTAGAGATTCACTAACCTCATCAACCGAAACAGTAATAGAAGCCGAAGATCCTACATCCCCAACAGAAGGAGTAGTTTCCTATCTTCAACTCGAGAAAGAATTCTAGGAAAAGAGATAGAGATCCCTAGTGAAGAAGAAGATGAATAAACTTATTTTAACTTACAATTGATAGAACAAACAGAACTAGAAGAGCTAAAAGAAGAACTATAAAAGCCAATTTTGGAACCCTATATTAGTTCTGAAGAATCTAAAATGGTTTGAGAAGGGGAAGGAAGCTCTGGTTCTTTCAAGGAGTAAATATTGCTATGAAGATTTCATTGGATATCTTGGTTAGATACATCTCCATCGCATATGATAATGGACATAGAACCAAGATATGACCTACAAGGGTACCTGCCACACATTTTATCCAAAGACTTCAGTGCCCCTCAAGGGGCACGATAAAAGTAAGAAAAACAAAACTAGGACAACTCATGATGAAAATTAGTGTTTTTCAAACACCAATTTGTGTATAACAGAAGGTTTCAAGTAGCAACCCTTTTAGCTAGTTCAAGTAAAAAGCCCTTCAATTCGAGTCTAGGCCCAATATGGTATCCACATCTAGTTAACATTTATGTTTAGAACTGGTCACATTTAGGTGAAAAGATGGTGAGACCAAGGCATTAATGCCCAACTCCTTGATTTTTAACTTCCCATGGTGCAAGAAAGAGAAAGACCTACAGCAAAAAACACTCATTGACATCATTTTCTCCTCCCTAGGGAGAGGAAATCATGGAACTGAATGAACTAGAGGGGGTATTGGCTTAACGATTGGCTCTGCTCCCTATAAGAAAACCGGTGTTGCATTCATGTTTGGCTTTGTTAATGGTGCAAGCTCCGTTCAATAATGACAGAATTGCTAAAATTAGGAAAATGAAGAAGCTAAATTATCTTCAAATATTAAATTATCCTTACTAATTTACTGACCTACAAAATATATGACGACATCCATAAAATTTTTCAATAATTTGTCTCCACCTTGCACACTGTTTCCATTGTTTCCTACAAATTATGTGATGACATCCAGACAAATTTTAAGCAATTTTTCCGCACCTTTCACACCATTTCGATTCTTTCTCTCTGGCTCGATTGAATAACATCAAATCATCATTCTTTTTCTTAAAAATGGATAACTACTTTAATTTAGAGCAATCCAAACACATCATGACAAATTGTTTTGAACACAAAATAACTTTCTGGATGCAGGGAATTTTGAATTTATTGCAGGCAGAAGAGTAATTCCAACCATGGTGCATCCGGCATAGGCACTGCAATTTAATTATATGAAAGCGCATAATCTATGGTATAGCCCGATGCTACAATACAAAAGTAACTCACTCCTGCTCAATTGCATGTCCTCTAGCCTAGCCTTCAAGGGGGCTCAAGTCATTATGACGGATTAATTATGAATCCTATATAAATTGTTGTATAACCTACATGCTATACAAATATTCCTCTTCGCGAAAGAGGAGAGAGCCCAAGTTTGATAAACATTTTCGAAATTGAAGAGGCAGACCCAGTAGTATAGTACCTCACAACAGTTTATGTAGTCTGTACTGGTTGTGAAATGAATCATCATTTATGACATCGCGTGAAGGCAGTGGTCATTTATGCCTTGGAAATGTTACTATACGACTTCGTATCTAAGGGTTTGACAACCTCAGCAAGTACTACTGTGTAACTATTATACTAATCTGTAATTGTTCTTACTAGGAAGAAAAGGTTCCTTAATTAAAGTTCCATCACCATGGATTACACAATTTGAGTTGATTGACGAAATATCCAAGGACATGTCGATTTCGGATTGCACACTTGGAATTATCCGAAGGAATATCCAATGAATTTTTTGGCGTGTCAATCTCCCTGGCTTTCGTGGGCATGCAAGTGTAATCCATGCTTGCAGGTGGTTTCTATTTATCTTTTGGGCATGCACATGTAATGTGGTTGGCTTTCATATTGGCACATTTGAGGGTAGGGAGAAACAACCTCAGGTTAGCCCTCCGTCATTCTTTTCTATGAAGGATGTGGGGAGCTAGGCAGGTTTACAATCAAAGCCAATAGAGACCAGTTGAGCGATGTATGCACAGAGGGGCTAGGTTAGGTGGGTAAGAGAACTGAGAGGGAGGAAAGGCAGGTAGAGGGAGGGTGTGTTCCTGCTTCCAATTCATATGAGTTCATACTTGCCTATCTATCATTATGTAGGTTTAATTTGTTGTTTCTGTGCAGTAAATAAAATGTTGAGGAACCTTTCTTTACCAAGTTCCTCTCACGATGGGCACAACCGGACAGGGATCTATCTACCTGTGAGCTGTAAATTCTAATGTGCATCCATCCATTGCTAGGCACACTACATAATTGTGATAAAATATTTTTTATCTGAGCGCCCTTGCTTCAAGGCAATGCTCTTTCACGAGACATGATTACAGATAAATGTAAACTCTTTTTTGTTTTCCTTTCGATATATAAAATGTTACATCTACCTTATGGTAGCCAAGAGAAAGTACATATTTGCTTGAGAAAGAACATACTAAAACAGAATTATTGTGAGATGATCAATATTTGTTTTAAATACAATTATGGTAAGTTGATAAAAAAGCTAACCAATAAGCCTACAAATATTTAGAAGTCCAAAATTAAAATAGAAATATCATTGTTTGAAAAACACTCTTTAAATGTATAAGGAGAGGATCATATAACTCCAGGTGCCCAGAATTATATTTGTACCAGAGATGCATTCATCAGGTCTTTGGACTACAAATGATTAATGGCACACACTTACAACCAATTAAAGATTTCAGGCCTGACAGGGACTGCCTCTGCTTGCACCCTTGTTTTGCTTGGGCTGAGTTCACCATACCTTTTCAAAATATGAATATTAAATATCTGTTATCAAATATTTTAGAAAGAAAACTGTGTTATGTTTTTGAAGCGTTTAATGTTTCTGATGAGCACTTCAACTGCCATCCTGAGACAAACAAAATTTTGCATAGTTAAACAAAAAAAAATCGATTTTGTTACCTAATCCTCCCTTTTCAAATTAACAATTGTCCCAAAACTCATTTATATATATGAAAATTTGTTAAATTTTTTTCTGAAAGTTCTCTAACAGCGAATCCGTAGTGGAGATCGAGAGTTGCGAACAATAATTAAGATTTTAGGCTTAAAGTTGTTTCTTTTGGCCGTATTTGAGAGCTAAAATGTATATGTGGTATAACTTTTTTTTAATTAATTATTCATATAATTATGGTTAAAAGTATACGAATTATTATTCTTGCTGGACTATTGCCAAAGGATTTTCAACGTGCATTGAGACTTGGATCATGGGTACCGATGATGGCATTGGAGATAGCAGGTAAACAATAGAACTATATCGATCTTTTGACTTAGTATCAAACAACAAAACTTATGAATCTTAACACTTAGTATATTTAGTTGAATGCATGCTAGAAAATAATCTATCATTAATCACCCATGTTATGTTATCCTTATTATCCTTGTTGAGGAATAATTTATCATTAACCACCTGTGTGAGAGATAGAGAGTGAGCGAGTGTGTGAGAAAGAGGGGGAGGAAGGAGATGGAGATGGAGGGAGTGTGCGAGTGGAAGAAAGTGAGAGAGTGTGTGTGTAAGAAAATGAAGGAAAGATGGGAAATTGTAGGTAGGGAGATAGAGTTATGGGTGTAGTGTTGGAAAGGGAGAGAGTGTCGTGGGAGACAATAGGTGGAGAGAGAGGGAACAAGAAATATAATAACTCTAGGCATTAAAATGGTTAAAATTTTAGAAAAAAGAAATAACATTAAAATTTTTATAGGCCCTTTTCAAAAATTGGTAAGACAGCTTACTCTAAAGGACATAATGCAACCAATTATGTCTTGTCAATATTGATTTTTAGTAAGTTCATGAGAAAATATCATTTTATGTAACACATACTCAATCTCATTAAACGTAATTTCAAACCCTTTGAAAGCATTCTTAAAGTTGAAGTCACTCACACCGGTGGCCAAATAGATTTGTGGGCCTTCACCAACCACCCACCTCAATATAACATGAACTCGGTTGGAGTAATTAAGGGGATAGTGGAATTTTTTTGTCATGTGAAGGCTAGAAATTTGTCCAACCAAAAATATTTACTAAGATTGAGAATGTGTTCAAGGGATTGTGAACCCTACATTAAACACTCTCCTATCATGGCACAAATAAAATTGTATGAGTTGTTTAGGATTGCATATAGTGAAGAGGACCAAAGATCATTAAAAATGTAAGACTTGGTATTTATAAATAAACACAAGACATCGCAAATGTTTTTGTCAATATCACATTTATTCTGGTTATTATTATGACACACATATCCACACACACAATGTGTATTACATAACACACTTATGTGGGAAAGATCTCTTATATTGACATTGACATCATCTAGAGACTTTCTTTATAGCATATTATGGAGAAGGTTGAATGTTTGTACATTCTATCAAAAAAAAATTAGATGGAACAAGTCCAACATCTAGTGGGATGAAATTGCTAGTAAGTGCATCCATGTGAGCGATGATTCTAAATTGCTAAAAAAGGTGGTTAAGTTGAAAATATTCAATTACGTCATGTACAATGTTGAGGGATGTATTGAACAAAAAATGATACAGTTGGTCACTTCATAGGTCAGTAATAAGTACTTAAATAATATTTTCTTTTATATTGGACTTCCAAATGTGATCGGCGGAAGCAATCTAACAATTCATTTATGTATGTGTTTATTGTTGTTCTACCAAGTGGCAAGTATGAGTATGTTACTGCATCAAGGAATTAATGGAAAATACCAAAAAAAATGTTCAATACATCCACATCACTGTACGGTAGGACCATCATTTTATAATATGCAGAGACATGCTTCTAATTGGCCCTATCTTACCAATTATTGAATTTGTTCAAAACTGCACCCTTCATCTACAAAATGAGATTCAAAATTGTTTTATCCCTTAGAGCAAGTGAACATAATGTTTTATATCACATATAGGTATGTGATATATATTAGTGAACACAACATAGTTATATAGAATCATTCATATGTGATGATAAGTGCCACGAGCTAGCTTATGTACAACATTACTTTTATTTGTTTTACAATCACTTGAAGGAGAAAAATACAAATGGATTGACCTTTAATTTGATTCAATGGTTTTTCCTTCTAGTCCAAAATTCATGTGTATCTCAATAGTTGTCTATGTCACAAAAAAAACACAAGGTAGCGCATATCTGGAACTATATGTAGACTAGACATAGGAAAAAGGAGCTTAATGGAGTCGGTATGTCTATCAAAGCTACATTACATATGAAAGAAATGGATTTCACAACCATTACCCTTACTTTAGATATAAAACCCATTGTTAAATTTTCTTTGGTTTTGGGGTAGAGAGAAATATCAAGAGAGTACCAATCAACCACAAAATCACATGTACATAGATAATTTTTCGAGGTGGTTAATGTGGATTGGTCATAGTTATATGAATGAAATTTCATTAATTTCAGACACCATGCAATGCTATAGTTGAAATAGTTGAAATATAGACTAGAAAATTAATTTTTTATTTGCTTCATTTACTAGTAGTGAATTGGATAAATTGTGAATCCATAAGTCTAGTTAATACTAACGATAATGTACCACCCCATTAGTGAAGGTATAAATATGGAATTATCTCAATTATATGAGGACCAATCAAGTATTTAAATATATTATGATCACATCTCATATCACATAAAAATAATGTTTGATGGATATTTTTATTATTTTTGAGAAACTAGCATCAATGTAACATGCTTTCTTTATTTAGTTGAATCACATGTTTTCACTTCACATTTTTTTGAAAACATAGATGATATGGTTATACAAAATGGGTATGAATGTGGAACTAAGAATTATATGGTATGTTTATTAGAGGGAAATTAGACCCCTAATATTTCATTAACTAGCTTCAAAGGAATTGATTTTATTATTGGGTCAATGGTGATCAAAGGATACTATCTAACACTAACGGAGAGAAAATGAAAAAATAGGGTATGGATTTGAAGATTATAGACTAGGTAATTTTGTATACTATTATACATATTTAGTTATTGGTAGAAACCTCCAACTACAAGGCTTATCAATGAATAACACATCAATGGTATGATATTTCATGTGATCATGAGAAGTTAGTGTAAACCATTAATATTCTAAGTGATCCTGCTAGTGCACTTGGATGACCATATGTTAGAAGTTAGGAATGGTGTACGCTTGTTGTTTTCTATTATATTTCAAGGTATGTGTGTTGTTTGTTATCTTTTGTTATATTTTTCTATTCGATTACGCTATATATGAATCTTATTCGTTATTAATGAGTTCCTAGCTATATTTTATTTCTTGTGCCTAGGTTAATTTATGAATAATGTTCACACAAAGCCTCATTAATAAGAACAATGGTGTTTTTAAGCACCATGTGAATGGTTGTAAAAAAAAGTAGGTTTGGGATGGCTTAGACTATGGTATCAGTATGATATTGGTAACTTCCAAACTTTGTACATCAATTTGTCATCTGAATAATTCATTTATTTAGGCATTCCATTATGTGCATCTACATATGCATATATCTTGTGCCAATTTGAATAGGTTCATGATTTATTCTATATAGACAATTGTAACTCTTCACATTCAAGGATATATGGATTTCTTCATTAGGTTTGAATACTTCACTCCATTCAAAATTGAAATGCATTTAACGATTTTGATGCCATGCTTTAGATGGACATAAAAAGAACTAGCATCACATTATCAAACCCTATTCTAATTTACTTCATATTTATTATCACATTTTCAAATATTACACTCACTTTATGTCTATATATTTGATTAACATCATCATCACCGCAATGCCTAGATTCTTAGAAAGGAGATGTGCTTCTTTTTCTCATAAGTTTAAATCTCTTGCTTCTTCAAAGCTCTCAAAAAGATGTCAAAGGTAGTAGCAAAATCCTTTATTGCACCTACACACATGTTGTTTTATACTTATCTCTCCCACACTAAACCTCAAACCTTAATTCTCCTAGTGCTCTCAAATGTTATGAGAGTAAAATATCTTGATATGGCATAGTTAGCTAGGGCATTGATATAATGCATATCATACATGTATACATCCATAACTAGATATATCTATTTGTTGTAAATGGACAATATATATTTAAAAATTTAAATGTAGTAATATTCTTTTATCTCCACATATGTAGCATCATTTTTCCACCGCAACACATAAATATTTTCCTACTAGTGAAAAATGTAGTTCATTACCAACATGTAGATGTACATGATAATATTGAATCAAGCCACTTAAATTTTCACCATAGATATTTTCTCCAAGAAGATACAATTCATTTTATAGTTGTACAATTAGCCTCATCTTGCAACTCCTCATGGCAAAGAATCTCTCCCAACGAGTGGCTTTTACTACATGAAGATCCACAACATGACACTAGATAACACCACAAGGTCCCCTTGGACTCCTTCACTAGAATCACAAATTTGACACCATAATCTCCTTATATTGTCCCGACATCAAGCACTCCATGAAAACTAGGTTTTGCAAATAATAAAAAAACTTACCAAGATCGATTGTTTACTTACTCCTCTAATGTTTTGCCCAAACTCCAGATTTTGTTGAGTCCTTAGGATGAAATTAGGCTTTCAACACTTAGCCATAGTTTATAACTAGTTTAACCACACTTTTTCTTACCCACAATAACTTGGGAGAAAATGGCTTCCACCAAAATAAAAATAAAAAAACCTTATCCACCAACTAGGGTTTTCCAATTACACAAAACTAGGCATCATGATAATTTTGTGGTGAAAATTGAGTATCATAAAAATAAATGTTCTAATTAAATAAACTCTAAAGAAGAAAATAATATTCAATATAATGATGTAACCCATATGGGTATATATCTTTGGATTAAGTAGAAGAAAAATACCATTTTTATTTTTTATTTTTAGCTTATCTCCTTAAAGGTTTAATCAAATGTAAGTGTAGACACCTATTGGTTGCATAGTGAGTTACCCCTATACATTATTTTTGGGTATACCCACACCAAAAAAAATGAAAATACATGAAAAAAATTGTTCCTTGAAAGAAACACATGTTTTTCATGTATTTTCAAATTCGTTTTTTAGAGAGTGGGTGTACTCAATTGTAGCAAAGTGTATATTGATTGGATGAAAATTTTAACTGCACATTTGATGGGTGTTTACACTTTGACATTTAAATAAACATATAAGGAGATAAGTGAAAGATAAAATTTAAAGAAGATTTTTTTTTTTTTTTTTAAAAGAATCGTAACTGTAAATTTAATACGAGAATACCATTAATCCGTATGTTTCTTTCAAAAACAAATATGTACTTTTAACTATAATAATACTTAATGAAACCATAACCATGCACGTACTCTCTAATAGATTTAGGTTCTAGGTGTCTTTTCCATCCCTTCCTCTTCCTACCCCCAACATCACTAATTTCAATTCCCTTATTACTTGAGTTCCATTATTTCAATCCTTGAAGGGAGATAAGTTTTTTCAATGAATCCATGAGTGTTCAAAAATATGAGTCCATACCAAAAAATCATGCGTAATGCCACTATGACTGGTTGAATGTGCTATGTTCATACGTGTTTGTATATTGCCCCAGTCAATAAATATGTGGATCAATAGGATTTGGAGATGTAAAATTAAAGGACAGTCCAGACACTCCTTCAAAGGTAGAGGTTTCTTTAAAATTTAATTTATAAATAATAAAAAATTGAGATCTCATCTTTTGTAATTGTGCTCACCATATTTTTGATCAAGTATTGTATATGGATAAATAAATCCTATATTTCAATATGGGAATTTCACTTAAATATTCCCAAAAGTGGAAGACAAATTGAAAAATAATCAAGATAGAGATGAGTGGTAGTTGTCAAGATGTAAGAGGGCATAAAAAATAAATTATGATTACAAAAATCCCTTAAGATCACAAATCAGACTTTAATGCTTCCACTTCACCAAAGAAATCAACCTCCTTGGATAATGGATTTTCCTCTAGAAAGAATAAAGGCTAAAGATTCCAAGGCAAGGCAATAGATATGAAGTTTCAAATAAAATGGATGAAGAAGGGGAAATCCCTTGAACAAAATCTTAAAAAAATCATATTACAAATTTTGTTGAAGTAATATGTGAGGGTAAAATTGTAGAAATGTTTCCCTTACAATACATTCATATGGTAGACCTCCCAACCAAGCTAGACCTCGTAGACAGTCACTATCCTCTTAGATTTCCCATCTCCATCACTTAGTGACTCTCATGCAATTTTCATCAGTAGTGCCCATAGCCATCTTCCTGCTTCACAAACTTGTTGTCTCTCTCGGTCCCCTAAATCTGAAATGATCATGTGTCATGGTAGACTATGAG
Source organism: Pinus taeda (assembly GCA_000404065.3). NCBI lineage: Eukaryota > Viridiplantae > Streptophyta > Pinopsida > Pinales > Pinaceae > Pinus > Pinus taeda. The sequence goes on from APFE031424737.1 coordinate 45,834, forward strand.
GTTTTGGATTTGATGTCATCTCTTCATGAGTGACTTTAGCTACAGGTACACCAACAAACAAGGCTAGACTAGAAATGGGATGAACGAAGGGGGCACATGCAAAATGATAGGTTCACCAACGGATGAACGAACTAAGCATGCAAAGCACACGAACACAACAAACATGCACCTTCGTGAACAGATGAATTTGTCAAGGCTTCCAACATGCAATCAAGGAACAACATGCTAAAGCTTGAACAAGCGAACCAAGGACCATCAATGGCTCTGCGCACTTCACCAAGCGAAGGTGAAGCTATGATACACCATGAAGACATCCACCACCCAGCAGGACTATAGCTCGACATGCACTCCAACAGCAACATGAATGTACTGGCATTGTCATGTCAAGTCATGTCGAGTCACTTCATGAGTCATGTCTCCCACATCTCCAGTATGAGCTTTTTTTCAATCAATGTGATGTAATGTGGAAGTCCAAGAGACCCAATTGTTGAACAAAGGGTCATGTAAGTCAAAAATTCATGGAATTCAAATGGTCATGAGGGTGGTTGAACAACCACAAGGGTCAATTTCAACCTTGGCTATAAATATCGCCTCATTTGTACATGTAAAGGACATTTCACCTCAACTCGTCCCATATAGCCAAGAGAATCTGTAATCTTTTCTGTGAGGAGTAAGTAGTGGCTCCAATGCCCCGCACTCAGAGTTAGTGATGTATGGTGTAATGATGTGTCTTGTAACCTTCGCTTAATTCGGAAACCTCGTAATAGGCCAGCACATATTCACACAAGTATTGTATCTGTTGTAAGACTTATCTTTAACACTTGTCATGCATGTTTATTTAACCTGTGTTCTACATCGCAACCATTTCATTTCTTGTAATGCATAATCTATTAATGAAAATGTGTTTCATATGATGTTAACATTGTCCGACCCATGTAGACTACTCTTTCGGACATGAGAGATACCTTTCACATGAAGCTTGCTGTAACAACTGTTGCACTCATTTGGACTGATTCTTGAGTGCTTTACATGTTATCTTACCTTGTATGTTGTGACTACCACATCCATGTGGACTGCTCCACGACAAGTTGTGCATGTCTTGTTGTGTTGTGTGTTCCTAGCAGTGTTGGGACTACTCCTAATCGAACTGGAACTGAATCTCACCTTTTCCACCAAATGTGAAAGAACCATTGACACAAGTGACACTTACACTCACCATGCACACGAACCTCACTTATCAAAGACAAAGCCAACCGCTCTCTTGTGCTGACAAGCAAGAGTTGAGGAGAATCCTTAAGAGAATGGCAACCAGGCCATCATATCGATGGGACTCCCACACCAAATGGTGTGAGGTCTATTTGGGACTTCATATCAGGGAGATCCCATGAATGTTGGCAGGTCCAGTACCGTCAATATTTCTGGTGCTAGAAGGAGGGTAGCTAGTTGTACATGGCTGAAATTCCCCTCAAACTGACCCATCAACCATCTGGTCAAGGTAGTAATTTGCACTCCCTCTCACCTACACGCAACTTTACAGTTGGTTACTGCTCGCCTCACAGAATTGAACATGAGATTCGATATCAACACCTTGACTCTATCCGTCCCATCACTCGCAAGTTCACGAAAGTAGTCGGACTGATCCCAGGCAAACAAAACCTTCCATACACATCAAAGAATTCAAAAGCAATGCCCATGGGAGTTGTTGTATCATCCGTGGAAGAAGCAATCCTTGCCACACTTGAAGGCATGGTAGAAACTATTGAAGACAAAGAAAAACTTCCAGTTTTCCGGCAAGGTGAATAAGACACTTTTGTGATCTTGGGATCAAACTCCGGTATAGGAGGCAGAGGGGAAGGAAACGAAGGAGGTGGAGGTGGAGACAAACCAACTGACTCAGAGTCGAAACCATCACATTTCAAAATATAGGAAGAAGAATAAGAGGGGGTTGACCCAAATATTGAATGGATGAATTAGGGACCATTGGCTCTGCCAACTATTTTGTAAAAGATGTCGAAGCTAGCGAGAGAATGAACATCAAGTTCAACCCTGACAGCACGGTGAAGGTAGAAGATCATTTGGAAAACTTCTGCCTATTGCTACAGACCCTTGAGGTATGCCATGATGACGTAGCTTATAGATTGTTCCCATGTACCTTGGACAATTGTGCAGCTGTGTGGTATCACATCCTTCCACCAAAATCCATACAGAACTAGGGTGTATTGAAATGCATGATCCTTGAAAATTTTGCTAATGACAAGACCCGAGCTATGTTACTCAAAGAATTGGATAGCATGAATATGCAGGGGATAGAAATGGTAAAATATTTCAACCAGAGGTTTACACTGATATTTAAAAAATTTGCAAGAGACACCAAACCTCATGATTCCACCACTGTTGATTGCTACACATTTGCATTACCGACCAACATTGCACGGTTCGTCAAGCAAGCTACGAAACCAACACTCTTGGAAAACTGTGAAGAAGCTATTTTTGTCGAAAAAGACCTATGTGTGATTGGACTGATCAAGGATGATGAACGACCAAAGTACTCCAAAGACACGAGCACGAATTCCCAAGCGATGGTGAGCAAGGGTAGAGACAAGGAAGCAAATGGTATTGAAACCCCCACTCGCCTTGTGAGGAACTTAACCACTGAAGTGTCCAAGCTTAAACAATGATAAACATACACATTTGAAAGGAGCTATCCTCCTAGACAGAGAGATGGAAGCAACTCATCAGGCAACAACTAGTCCTCTCAAGAAAATGTGCAAAACTCTGTGTTCAATGTCAATGAGTGTGCAGATCTCAAGTTTTGTTTATTCCACGAATAACATCACCCCGAGAACTTATGTTCGGACTGGAAGTGAGTCACAAACTCGGCATATAGTCATACACTCGATGCAGACAGTGTATACAGAAGAAACCATATGACAAAGATTATGACAAAGGTATTGCACCTATTGAAGCATCAAGTTCTGGGCATGTGGTGAGCGCATTTCAGTGCTCGCAAGCAGTGCTGAAGGCAAACACTGGGAAGCATTCCCTAAGAAAAAATGAACATTACAGTCTTAGGAGTAAAGGCCCCCCCCCTGTACACTTGGGGACATGCAAGAGAAGATTAGACTACTAATAAGGAATGATGATCCACCGATCGCCCAAAAGGAAAAAACACAAAACAATTTCAGGAAGACAATGGTGGGAAAGAGTACTCCCATGAGAAGCAAACTGCAAAACACTCCACAAGATAACATAAACATCTATTCCACCTCGGACGCCTCAGTAAGTCTACCAACCATGGACTACAAAATTGTTATGACATGAAGAAAACTCAATCAAACATCAATTTGTTCAAGTTGGCTAAGATCCAAAGTTATCAAGATATCCTATTGCACATACTAGGATAAACAACAACAAACATCGCAACCTATACTAGCAAGGGAGCAAGTACACCTCCTGGATCACTTTCCATTGTGCTCAATACACTCCTAATTGAAGAATCACACTCAAGTTGCCCCCCATTCCTACTATCTTTTCAAATTTTCAACTGCAATGTTCACAACTGTCTGGTTGATTCTGGCGTGGAAGCCAACATCATGTCACTCTCCATTGTGAAAACGATCAATGCATGATAGAGCGAAACATCCACGCAAAACATCCAACTTTATCGAACATCGGTACCAACGATTGGTGAACTACAAGACATGATAATTTGACTATTTCATGATGGTCAAGTCCACCAATGCATCAACATAGTGGTCGTAGGCATCCTAGAAGCATATGGTCTACTGCTCAATAAAGATTGGTCCAGCAAGCTAGACAAATATTTTGCTACAGACTGGTCTCACATGTGGCTATCGTACAAGGGAAAATGAAACCAAATACAGGTAGAGTCTAAGAGGTACATGAAGCATAATGTCAATCCCCTCAATGGTGAGAATGAACCATTGGCCTTCGGAGAAATCATGTTTGGCAACTCCTTCCTGGAAAAGACATTTCCTGAATAGATTGAATTACAAAGATTATATATAATGATTCACACAATTTGAGGTTAATACAAAAAATACAGTGGCTAGACAAATAATTCCCCAGATCACGTTCTGATAAATAAACAGATCACGTCCCCACCATTCCCCGCTTTCGTACCCATAATTATCCAGCCCCCATGCAGTGTTATCCTACATGACCAGCTCCAACCTCATCAAACAAGTAGTTGGGACTCCTTCCTCACCCAAATGATGATAATGAGACTTGTACAATTTGTTTTTTTCATGGTAGTAGTAGTACTAACAACGGTAGTATCATCAGTTCGAGAACACCAAATGGTCCATATAAAGACAAGAAATGGGCCATGAGCCTTCACAAATCAGGAACACATGATGGCTCAAGGGTGGAGTGTATCTCAGTCATCCAAAACAATGAAAAATGCATTATTTCGAGCCTTTTGAAGTTCAAAGGCACAAACAATGATGCTAAGTATGAATCACTCATGTTGAACACACAAAACACCAACACTATGAATGAACAAAGCAACTTGGGAAACTACCACGATCTGAAGATGGCCAATCTCGGTACAAGGTACACACTACAATAGCGACAAATCATTGACCACTTGATCAAACAGTATCGGGATAGGTCTGCATGAGTAGGTGATGGCCTGAGTACACACTACACATGAGCAATCCAACATGAGATTCCAAGTGAAGGAGGAGACAAGCCATTGCAGCAAAGAATAGGTAACACATGCATGTTGTTTGCACTCTTTTCACCAAAATGATTGACTAACATTTTAAGTGTTTGGATTACTTGCAAAGTTTGTCATCATACTTGGTTTTCTAATTTAAACTATGCACATAAGAAATCTGAGAAAATCCACTTATGCATTGACTTCAGAAACTTGAACCCCTCCTGGAATAAAAACAACTACCATGTGCCATCATCGGAGCCCATGTTGCACACAGTACCTTAAACAATGGTGTTGTGTTCACTTGAAGGTCTTCTAGAATGCCACCAGGTTCTAGTATCATAGCTCGGTGGACTTTCACTGGTCTACGAGAGGCTTGGCCTGCACACGTATCATTTCAAATCACTGGAAAGGAGGATTGACAACCTTCCTTCCAATGGCTAAGATCTCAAACATTATTTTCAGTACATCGGGCCATGCCTATGCCATGTACATAGTTTTCTTATTTCTTGTTGTTTCATTTGGTTTGTTTTTCTTATTATCTTTACTTTTTATTTGTTTGTTTTTTCTTACTATTTTTGTTTCCAGAAATAAGTGCTACCAACTACTACGTCCTGGGTTTTGAATGGAGTATGTGGCTGAAATTTGAGGAAACTCATGAGACTACAACACTTGGCTAATCTTGTGTCTGCCTTCTCTGTGCTTGGTTGTAGCTTTTAGTCGATGAAGTCCTCATGGAAAATCCAAACCATCTGCATGGGAAGTTTCGGTCCAACCATGAACCTATGTCCACACTGGGAAGCCCCATTCTTCTACTCAACCTTATGCCCTGTGTGTTCAAGCTCATCCAACTAGTAGAAACAAAGAAGGGGAAAATATAAATTAGCAAACCTATGTCAGAGGTATTACATGCTTCTTTGAAGGAACAACCTCTTCTCTTAATAAGTCGAGATCCCTCTTCAGCCATAAAAATAAATAGGTGCCTATGCATAGTCCTCTTGAAAAATACAAAGGTCAAAGAATAGAAAGGCTTCCTCTGTAGAGAGGTGAAGCATGCAACTCCATCGGGGTACTAACAAAGCTCTCTGGTAGTGGAGCATTGTATGTGTTCCTATGTGACTCCATTGAGGTACTGCCAAGGCCTGCTGGTAGTGGAGCAACACTAGAGATGGAAAATTATACTCTGAAAATCTTCAACTCGCTAGCTAAACTAACCATCCCGGATTCGAAACACTGAGATATAAGCTCAATTTTTTATTGTGCTTGACTGAGTGGTAAAGGGTAAACCATGTATGTCCATGGAGTAAGTGGGGAACCAAAGTAACCCACACAACAATTCAATACTTCCCGAAATACCAAGGCCCTATGATAGCAATGAACTAAAATAGAGAAGCTGGAGTTCTACCAATGTGTCATCAAGTGTTGTAGTGGCTACAACCACCCTCCAAAATTTTGGCCTACACAAATTTCAGAGCCTTCCTTGAAGAGTTTCTCTTGATGACTGCACACACTCGACTTCACTCCCTGAGCTCATGTGAGTCTTTACAACCACCTTGCTTGTTCATTGCATTCAAGTCTCTTCATGTTGATATCTACGTCATGCTTGTGACCATGTTATGGTTATGCTCAAAGTCTTCACTTTGTATGTGCTTGTTGTGTCTCTATGAAAGCATCTATCGCACTCACACAGAGTCACATTCACTGTTGCACAATCATCATCTCAATCAATGAACAATCAATCACGAGTGTCATGCTTGTCACTTACACCATTAGTCAGTCATGTTGAACATGTGTTTTTCAATGGTTTTTCGTTTCATCATGAAGTCATGCTAGTGTGTGTTCATATGATCACCTATGCATCTTTCGATTGTTCACACACTTAGCCATTTTTGCTGAAGTTATGATGACCAAACTCTGCTCTAACAGCTAGACCATCACCCTACCATTGACTCAATCGACTATCAACCAGAACAACACAGGAGCACCAAGCTAGTATTTTCAAGTTGTGATGCCCAGAAGAAATTCAATTAACTCTCATGGTGGCCACCCTAGACTAAATCGCCTCAAAGATTGTACAGATGCCACTGACCTCACCCACTCAACTGACTGAGGAAATTGCATAGACAGTCTAGACAGACACCAAGTGCCCATCCCTATCACCCTCATAAAATTGCACATTTTTCCCATTCAGTCATCCCGACAATTGACCAACTATTCATCTCAGAAATTATGTAGTGTTCATGAGCAGCCCTTCCATTGCCCATCTGTTAACTTAGCTCAAAAATTGTGCAGAGATGATGAGCAAGCCAGCCTCTCATTCTCAATGCATTTTTCCTTAGCAGTAACCCCTAGTAGCAGAATGCTAATCCCCTCGAGGAATTACACATTTGTTGCTGCCAGGAACTCCAATAGCCAACGAGCAGTTTCCTCTGGGACTTGCACAGTTTTGGCTGCCAGTAACCCAGCATCCAACTTCCAGTTCCCTTTGGGAATTATGGAGTTTTTGCTGCCAATCTCCTGGGCTGTTCCCCCAAAAAACTGTGCAATCCCTACTCGTTGACCCTTCATATAGCCTAGACCGTTCCTCTAAAAAATTGTGCAAATCAGGTTACCCAACTCGTTTCCCATTCATTCTGAAAAATGTGTAAGGCATGTCTACCTTTCCTTCCAGTAGCTTGGACTGTGCCCCCAAAATTTGTCCAATTTTTCCTCCCAACCGAGCTAGACCTCGTAGACAATCATTTTCCTCTCAGACTATCCGTCTCCATAACTTTGTGTCTCTTATAAAATTTTCACTAGTAGTGCCCAAAGCCATCATCCCACTTCACAACCTTGATGCCTCTCCTGGTCACCTACATCCAAAATGATCATGTGTCATGGTAGACTACGAGGTTTTGGATTTGATGTCATCTGTTAATGAGTGGCTGCAGGTATAGGTACACCAATAAGTAGGGCAAGATGACAAATGGGATGAACAAAGGGAGCACATGCAGAATGACAGGTTCACCAATGGACAAATGAACGAAGCATGTGAAGTGGAAGAATGCGACAAACATGCACCTTCGCAAGCAAATGTGCCTGTCAATCCTTCCAGCATGCAAGCGAGGAACAACATGTTAGAGAGTCATCAAGCAAACAAATGACCATCGAAGAATCCATGCACTTTGTGATGTGGAGGTGAAGCTATGATACACCATGAAGACATCCATCACCCAGCAACACTATAGCTCAACATGCACTCCAACAGCAGTACAAATGTACCAATGTTGTAATGTCAACTCATGTCGAGTCACGTCATGGGTCATGTCACCCGCATCTCCACTATGGGCTTGTTCTCAATCAATTTATGTAACATGGAAGTCCAAGAGACACACTTGTTGAACAAAGAGTCATGTAAGTCAAAAATTCATCGAAGTCAAATAGCCATGAGGTTAGTTGAACAACCACAATAGTTTCACCCTTGGCTATAAATACCCCTTCATTTGTACATGTAAATGAATTTTGACCTCAGCTCCTCTCACATAGCCAAGAGAGTCTATAATCTTTTCTATGAGGAGTAAGTAGTGACTCCAATGCCCCACACTCAAGGTTAGTGATGTATGGTGTAACAGTGTGTCTTGTAACTTTCACTTAATTGAGAATCTTGTTAACAAAGCATCAATTTTTCACACATGTATTGTATCTATTGTAAGACTGATCTTAACACTTGTAATGCATGTTTCTTTAAACTGTATTCTACATCTGAACTGTTTCATTTGTTGTAATGCATAATCTATTAATGGAAATATCTTGTATATGCTATTAACAATGTCTTTCCAGTGTAGACTACTCTCCCGGACATCAGACAAACCTTTCACACGAAGCTTGCCATAATAATCGTTGCACTCGTTCAAACTAATCTGTGAGTGTTGTACGCATTATCTCACCTTATATGTTGTGACTATCGCATTTGTGTCAACTGCTCCGCCAAAAGTTGTGCATGCCCTATTGTGTTGGTTGTTCCTAGCAGTGTCAGGACTGCTCCCAATCAGCCTGAAACTCGTTATGACCCTTTCCCTTGATAGTGAAAGAACCACTGACACAAGTTACACTTACACTCACCAAGCACGCGAACCTCACTTCTTGAAGACAAATAAAACCACTCTCCTCTGCTGACAGGTAATAGTTGAGGCAAATCCTTAAGGCAATGGCAACTAGGCCATCATACTGGAAGCGACTCCCACACCAAATGGTGTGAGGTCTAGTTGGGACTTCATACTGAGGATATCCCCTTGACAGGTCCAGGACCATCAACATATACTCAAATAATAATGTAGATACAAGAGACATCCCATATATACAAGGCTAGTGTTGAAAGGACACAATAGGACAACCCCAAGAGACAAGGCCATTTCATACAAAACTAAGCCCTAGGATATAGGGTTAGCTCATATAAAACTAAGCCCTACATGACACTGGACAACCCATATATACAACAAGAGTATTCAAAGGAGACAACTAGACAACCCAACAATGAAATTCTATTGTTGAGTTTTGAATGATTCTATTGAATGAATGAAAAATTTATTGAGTGAATAATTAGTGAGATATTTTGTCAAAAATTCATACAAAACTCATCAGCTAGTTAAATCTCATCAACTAGAGGATAAGAATAGTGGCCCTCAACTAGTAAAATGTTGGTAGATGTTGTTACCAACATTATGAGATATTAGTCACTAAAATATGTTGTGACTCAAATTTGGTAGAGGTTGGCAATATGAAATGTTGTGATGCAAATTGTTACAAAACTCGTTAATGTTAGAAGATGAGACTAGTATCCCTAGAAAATGGGTCTAGGGATTAATAGAATTGAATAGTAGCATTATAGGGGAATGTTGTCACCAAAATTCGAAAAACTAATAACCCTATAAAAACATGCTGATAGGAATAGCAGGGACTAGTATCATTGTCGCATTATAGAAAAAATGTTGTTAATTTTATCAACAAGAATAGTAACCATAAAGAAATACACCAATAGCAATACATTTACAAAAAGAGACTAATAGAAATAACTTTAAAAAATGTATTATCGTTATTCAAACAAGGGTCAATGGCCTTAAAGCAAGGAAATATTTTCATCAAAATGATGAAATCCTCTTGTTATCCCATAGAAGAAGGAACTAGCCCTAGAAGAAGAGACTAGTGTCCCTAGAATATGGGACCCATATTGAATGGAAATAGCCCTAAAATTACATCATCGTTATTTCAATATTATGGGATGATATCATCAAAATCCATATGGGCTATTACCTTCAAAAGTGGATAGCAAACTTTCCTTATCAATGGATAGTTGGTTTCTGTTGAATTAATGTTATATAGATGAGGTAAAGTGCTGGACATACTAAAAATTAATGGCATGATGAGAAAGGAAGGATGCACAAGTACGTACTATGGTTGTTCTTGAGGCTAAAATACAAAATCATGCTGGTGAGGAGACTAATTCTCTACAAAAGGAAAATTAACAAACATCAACCATGGGAGGATCTCGCACCAAACTGGTAGAAGAATGCTTCCAAGAAAAAAATTATCTGGGATCTATAAGAATAATTGTCATGAAAAATTGGAAATAGAGCCCAAAAACAATAGATATAACCTTGCTTGAGGTAGAGAAGGGGGCAATGAGAGAAAGGAAGTTGAGGAAGGAGTAAGGCCATTGTGGAGGGTGATGTACCATATTTTTAAAAATTGAGATCGCTCAAAAGGAAGAGGTTGCACCATATTTCAAAAGAGGGAGCTTGGTCAATATGGTAAGATATAAGTCAAGAGGAAGTGGCCTGGATAGTCAAGAGATATTTTTTTCATAAGAGATAACAGAATTGGTAAGAGGATATTCATGCTAATATGGACAAAGTTTTTATTCGAAGCTCCTAAATATAATGGATGAGGACCCAAATAAATGGTTGAACGATGGTTTTGTTCTTTTTTTTGCTAAATTCAATGGATTTATGGAAAAGGAATAGCGATGGATCATCAAATTAGGCATGTAATGAATTGTGTCAAACATCTAATTCTTCTTAAAATCGATAGAAAAAATTAGAATCAATGCTTGTAACTTATACCAAATGTTGTTGCAAGAGTTTCATATCTGAACAAGAGAACAATGTCTATGGGTCTTCCCCACCTACAACAAAAAAATCCTTCTACACCAGAAACATAAAACAAATGCTCCTAATTTATCAAATCAAACCAACCAAAAAAATATTTGTCATCAGTTCATCTGGATTGATGAAGAAAATACACCAACGAAATACCTCATTGTGTCAACGAGGATTAATAAGTTGATTTTCATTTGAAAACAACGTGATAATGTGTAGTCTCTAGCTTTTGTCAAGGTTAACCAGGCATAGGAATGATCTCTTGCCAATGTAATAAATCTTCCCAACCTCCAAATCTTGCTCAAGCAATTTCTCGTTGTGTACTCACCCAATTCTTCATTTCCCTCTCTTAAAAGTCTAATCAATTATGTAAGTACAGAAATATAAAATGAAATGAAACCACTAATAATCTATGGCTTCCTTTAAATAATTTTTTCTATAAAAAACCTTCAGTTTCATACATGTACATATCCGTAATTATATAATGCAGGACCAAGGGAGAGTTTGGGTCCATCTCGATACAATTGAGTATCTATTTGTGCAGTAGAGATTCATTTCTTCAAGTCATCTCCCTGAATGATGGAATAAATCTGATTCACCCCATAAATTGTTAATATTTCACATACTATATAAACATCAGAGATTCAATATTTATGTAAATATGGACTTCAATATATACATTTTCTTTGGAAGCATAACTGTAGTTATCTTGCATCAAATCTATGAGCTAACACTCAATATTTAGTCGAATTGTCATAATTTCTTATACATTGTCCAACCTCTAGATATTAGGGAAGATATTTTAGCAGGCATCATGGAGGAAGCAAAAGGTTGGGTTCGGTGATGCACTAGTGTGTTGAGTTGGAGGTGTTGCCTTATCCATCAATGGCTAATTTTATGAGCCATTATGGGTGTAACTCAACTATGGATTACCTGGGATTGGGGGTTACCGTCATAACACTAATTAAAAAAGATAGAACATTCTGGATCTAGCTACAAATGTGATTTTATATGAACCAAGAGTAAAAGACTAGCAAGAGCTAGCAATGCCTAAAAGGAAATTTTGCAAAAATCTATATTTTATGCTAAAACTTAATCCCTAAAATGAAACATAGAAAAACAATTATAGCGGCTGGTACTGAAGAGTTATCACCTAAACAATGATCACCTTGACCTTTCTAACTAGGCGGGTCGAAATAAACCGTTTAATATTTGTTAATCTAGGTTGTCATTGATGTCAATATAGTAGTGTTTGTGATGGAAAATTATTTGATACATGATTGTCCATTGATGCCCATTGATCATAATGCTCATAGTGATGAAAGTTTGATATATGATGATATGATGAGATGGAGGAAAATTGAAAAGAAAATGATGCAGGAGATCAATTGAACAACAAATGACGCAGGAGGTCAATTGAATAACAAATGATGCAAGAGGTCAATTGAACAAAAATGACGCAAGAGGTAAATTGCTCAACAATTGAACAACAATTTAATGGAAAATGACACAGTAGATCCAGTAAAGAAACATGAGCAAGAACCCAAAGAGTGAGATGAAGAGTTTATCGAAATCCATCAAAGAAACAAGTCATCAGAGCAAGAGAAGCAAGTTATCAAATATGCCCAAGGGTAAGTGTTATTAAAAGAACAAAGAGCAAAAGCGATAATGGAGGAGTAAAGAAGAAAACTATCAGAAGAGCAGAAGAGTGAAGAGAAGTCATAGGAGTAACAAATATCGGAAGAGTAGGGGTAGGAAAGTACGAACTTCCTTGATTGTGGCTAAATTCCTGCACTCAATCCTAGCCGTCGATCTCATAGTCAACACTTAGATCACTGTCAACTATGGTGGTTAAGGTTTTTAGTCCTTGTGCCAATTGAAGTCCCGCAAACCGTCGATTGCAATAAGGCTATGGACCCAACGGGTTTATTAATAATTATTTATTGAAATATCTCATCCACCACAATGACGAGCCTTGAAGCCTTGTTGTTACACTAAAATCCTCTGATTGCGATCTGTAATACGGAGGTAGTAATAAACCATGGGAACCCTTTCGACAATATATAATATTAGTAGTTCTATTTTATGGCACCACTCAAAACCTCCGATTACGATACGTAATACGGACCGGATAGTTCCATTACATACTCCTTAACATGATATCGCATCTGCCACATCGCAATTCTCTTTTAACCCTTGCCACATTGAAATCTGCTAATTACGATATCTATGTAGACCCGTTGCAACATTATAATACATCCTAAAGAAATATCACATCCACACATATCACAAGTCTTAAAGAAATGTAACGATGGTAAACTGCGATTGCGATAAGACTGGTGGACCCAACAAACTACTGATTGCGATGGAGCTATGGATCCCATGGATCTATTGACGACTGTCTAACATTATATCACATCCATTTCATCGGCAATATGAATATTGACCATGTTACACTGGTGATGTTAAGAGTTGTGATTGTGGGACCTTTGAAAGTTATGATTGCGATTGATGATGTGGATGTGGGAACTCATTGGGTATGGTCTCTCCTATGAAATTATCCTATGTAAATAATGAGTCTCTTGTGTGAATATTAAAAAAGGGCCTCCCTAATATAATTTTCATATGCAACATCTATTGTAATTTGGCCTCCATTTTGAATGAACATGTCTTTTGAGTATTGGTGAACTCGAAGTGAGAGAGGAAGCTGAAGATTAAACAATTGAAGAAGGAAGTGGAAAGTTTGAGTGAGTGCAAAGGAAGCCGAAGATCATGAGAGCAAAGAAGGAAGCCGAAAGTTTGAGTGAGCACAAAGGAAGCTGAAGATCAAGCGATTGAAGAAGGAAGCTGAAAGGTCTAGTGGAAGAAGAAAGGAAGCCAAAGCGTGAGTGAAGAAGGAAACCAAAGGGTCCAGTGGAAGAACAAGGAAACCAAACGTCAAACATTCTATTGACTGGGTTATTTATTGGAAATCTTGGACCCCTGTTTCGAACTGATTTTAGATAATAGTTCAAAAGGATGTTGTACGGATCTAAGAAGATTATCCAACTATCAAGAGGGTAGGGTTTTTTTTGAATTGAATGCATAATATGAAACTGCAAAAATCACTCCTCTGAGGAAGTCATTCTTGAAGAAGTTACTCCAGAAGTCTCACTCCCAAAGCAGTTACTATGATAGTAAGAACAAAGGGTTGAAACATAGTTTTTTTTAAAAGACATAGAGGCCTAGCGAAGATATCTTGTTGATAAGTGTCAGCAGATCCTGGAGACATTATTGGAGATCGTGATGGCTATTTGAAATCATCATGAGGTAACTTTGTAGACTCTGTGTAGGAAATATAAATATTTTTGAAGACTCCTTCATACGAAGACAGGTTTTCATTGATGATTTAGCATGGAGACTACAATGAAGTTGTAGATTGACATAATTCAGTGAAGAAGATTTAGGGAGCAAAGAATTACTACTAGACATATCCAGACAATATATAGCAGAGGGTTGGAGCCCTTGGGGTTGATGCTTCGGAATTGGAAGGATTGGTGTCCTTGGAGTTCGTGCTCCTAAACCCAACATTGGTGCCTTAACAAGATAGGGTTGGTGCCCTCGAGGTTGGAGCTTCACAAAAAGTCAAAGTTGGTGCTTGGCAACATGTTGGAGCCTTATATATTGTATCTGATTTATTGTAAAGATTATATTAATACAAGCATTTATTCCTATTGTTCAATTTTTGTTCTAAATATAAATGAATTAACTGGTAAAAATAACAATTGAAAAGGAATACTGATTCACCCCCCATCTCATTATTTCCAACAATTGGTATCAGACCCAGTACCTTAACTCAAAAGCTAACAGCTTGAAGGTTGATCATTAGAACACAAATTGTGAAGCCAAGGGAGAAAGTCTCCAATCTTCCTAAAGATGTGTCTCCCTCTACCACTGAAATAGAAGTCAAACAATTTGTGGAGGCTCCATGGTTCAATGGAAACTTTGATATATGGGAGGCAAGAATGAGGAATTTCTTAAAGACTTAAGGCATTGAAGTATGGGAATCGATAATTATTGATAACATGATGAATAGAGAATCTAAGGAGTACAATTCAAAAACAATGAAGGTAGTCTTGAATGGGATACCAAATTCTATAAAGAGCAATTTAGGAAAATGTTCTTCAGCAAAGGGTATATGGGACAAACATCATGACCTTCACTCAAAAAGAGCATTGAACATGACCACCACTCAAGAAGATGATGGAAACCAAGAAAGAAATCTAGAACCCATCATAGAAGCTGAAAATGGGAATGATGACATCAAGGCTAAAGAATACCTAGAAGATGAAAACAATGAAAAATATTTTGTAGAAGGTCTCCTCGTTAAACCTATCGCATTGATGGGAGATATTATCAATTTGAGAAAGGAAAATGAGAAACTTAAAAAGAAGGCACTAGCTAGTGACCATGACCAAACAAAGAAGAATGTTTACCTTGTCAAGATTCAAGTACTAGAAAGGGATCAAGATCTTGCCAAGCTTCAGAAGGAATTTCATCAAAGCAAAAGAAAGCATCATGAACAAGTCATATCCATGACAAATCAATTGGATAAAGCAAAGAAACAGGAAGATTCCTTGTCAAACCACCTTGAACAAAGGCACAAAAGATTGAACAAACTTGAAGCAGAGATTAGTCAATACAAGGAAGAGGTCTCCTCCATTAGATCACAACTAGAAGAAGCATGGAAACAAGCACAAGGAGTTGAGAAGACAATGGAAGCATTGGAAATCATAGATTGTCAAGTTGATCAAGTATAAAAGGAGAGAAACACCATGATATGTCACCTAAAAGCAAAGGATGGAAAAATATTCAAATTAAAATCTAACATCAACCTTCTCAAGGCCAAAACATGTAAAGCTGCAAGGGTCAAGGAAGAAATGGAAAGAAGTCTACAAAAGTAAAATGAAGAGATCTTCAAAATGAGGTCATATATCATCTCCCTTAAATTAAAAGCAAATGAAGCAATACACATTAAGGAAGAGATTGAGAAACATCTTTCTAAGAAAAATAATGATTGCAAAAGATTGGAAGAAGAGATTGTCTCCCTCAGGAAAATTGTAGAAGGGATGGACAAAATCTAGAAGAGATCTCAAGCCTTGGATGACATGCTCAACCATCAAAGATGTCCATTTGATAAATTAGGTCTTGGGTATGCAATTGAATCCTAAAGCAAGAATGATAATGCTTCAAACAAAAAGGATGTAAGGACGCCAGAAAGAAATGTTGATGCTCCTAGTTCCAACAAAGGCAAGGATAAGAGTCAAGGAAAAAACGAAGAAATCCCACTCCAAGAAGAAATATAGATGTCGTCAAGGATGCAAGATGCAATAATTATCTTCAAAGGATCTCAAGGCAAAAAGGTTTCAGAAGTACATCAAGTAAATCTCCATCTCCCATGTACCAATGCTTATTTCTTGGTTATGGTTATTCTTGTACGAACTTTGGACACATGGAAAAAGATTGTAGGGCTTATAATGATCTCGTTAATCTCTAGGAAGCAATTTCAGAAGAAGAAGTCATGAATTCCTATTCATGAACAACATAGGATGCTTCAAGTGTCATAACATTGTTCATATGGCATGTAATTGTAACTTGATTTGGCCACCTTCTCAAGCTAGAACCATGCCAAAAAAGAAAGTTATACAAGTATGGAGAAGAAAGAAAATACAATCTGAAAATCTCTTGAACCCTCCAGCCAACAACACATGTTATTGACTTGATGAAGATATTCTTGATATTTTGAGTGTTTGATGATGGCATTCTACCAAAAAGAGACCATGCATATAGTTAGGGGGAGCTTGTGATTCTTGATCATTATTGCAAAAGCTGTTCATAAAAGGGTCCTTATGAAATCCTCGTTGAACTATATTAACAATAATCCCTTGATAAAGATCATTTCTCAGGACCACTACATTGAAGAACATGATGTTGTAACCATTCTTTGGACTATGGTTGAAGATGTTTTCCACTTGATCACTAAGCAGAAATTGGAGCAACAAATAAGGCCATTCAATGCTACAGAAATATGGCTAATAACTATGTTGTTGGTATTAGAGAAGTTCAATGTCTTGACTCGGGGATATAACGTGAGAATAGGTAAATCAAAGACAGTAATAGATGCTTTTTTTGAAGGGAAAATCAACTTAGAGTTTTCAATTTTGTAGTAATAATAGAAATCCTGATACGATTCCGAAGTATATGAGGTGTCAGTTGTTAGAGGAATATTTGGAAGGAAGGATTTATGAGGGCATAATTCCAGAAACAGGGGAGGAGGTGACTCTTAAGGTCACTCACACACATTTTACGAAAGGAATTCCCCCCACTTGCATCAGAGAGATATCAATTTTATGGATGTTGTCCAACAGTGCCAATGACATTGTCAAGTTGCGAGATGTGGAACACCAAAAGAGTTGACACAGCCAATTTCAACTTCATAGAGTATTTGATGATATGAAGTCGAATGTTTTTTTATTTATCAACTGATATGAGATGCAGTTGCTCACAATACCTCCCCTGGTTATCAAGAAAATTATGTATGAACTTATGAAAGGCATTGCTTTTATGCATGGCCATGGTGTCATGCATAAAAGCTTGAATCCTAAAGCTATATGGATAGAAATCAAGGATGAGGAATTTGTGTTACTGAATATCGCAAGGTTTTGTGTGGGAAAAGCTATTGATTTATCTATCAAGGCTTATACGAAGAGGGTAGGGGTGCACTGGCACGTATCTCCCGAGCTACTCTTGGGTTAGGATACCTACTGTATTTCTGTTGAATTGTGGAATGTCGACTACATTTTTGCTAAATTTTATAGAAGGGAGTCTCTCTTTGTGGGATGGAATGATTTCAAGATTCTTTAGGCGATCTTCAGCTTGCTCAGAACTCCAAGTGAAGAAGTTTGGCTGGCAGTTTCACAACTCAGTTATTGGCATCCTTTTCCTCAATGGGAGCCCTATGATCTCAAAATCAAAGTCCTGGATTTAGATGATGATGCTTTCGATTTGTTATCAAAACTACTAGTATGTGACCATTTGAAGAGAATATCTACCAAGCATGCTCTGTTGCATCCTTATTTCTCTGAGTTGAGTAGATAATATCTACATAGTACTTTGAGAATGTGTCCCTCTCCAACATTTAAATGTTTCATAGGACAGTTTGTGAATGGGTATATGTAAAAATTTAGTGTGAGTGGGTTCCCACTGCTCGAAGGTAATGAATACTATGTATACAATGTGGATGTCATAGTAACGGCTTGAAACTACATGAACATGTGAAAGAGAATAAGGTTTGATGCTTTGAAGGAATCCCGATTTGAAGAAATATAGCGAGAATGACAATTTTAGTGGCATCTTCTCCTAATTTAGACTATAAAGACTCCTTGGTTCTTAATATGAAGACAACAATATTCAGATTGCAGAAGCATGAAAACTTGGACATGAAAATTTGGTGTCAGGCTATTTGGAGCCTATTT